>OV815271.1:17558295-17868295 GCA_929108145.2 Limnephilus rhombicus | reverse complement strand
AATGTGGGCGGTTCTCCAGTGTGCTCGTCGCTGGTTACAGGGGTAAGTAAATTATGAAACATTTGTAAAAGTGTCTTAACTAAACACGGCAACAAAATATTGCTATGTGAATTGGGGCGAATCTTTTCGGGGCGAGCATTTGGCCTTAGCAAATATGTTATTAACGTGGCAAGCAATTCGCGCTCCCACGTTGAAAGGTCTATTCATTCAAAGCAGATTTTGGTTTTAAGAACTAAATGGTGATATTATAATGCGAGATGCCTTTATACTGTCAGATTGATTTTTAACGAATCATAGTAATTTTTCCTCTCTTCGCCCCCCATAGTTTGGTTTTACCCCTCATCTGTATCTTCTGGTCTATTGAGTTCAGATGTCTATGGTTTTGCATGTCTGCTTAAGATGTGTCAGAGTTTGTGATTTTTTTTTTTTGTACATGAAACGAAAAAATTGAAGAAACATTAACCTTTATAATACGTCTGTGTAATTAAATATGATTATTTGTTTCATATGCTATATTTTAACAGTTTACAAGAAAAAACAATCAGTAAGGTGCAAAATCAGAAAAAGATATTGTCGCATTTTGGAGTCGAACCCAGGACCTCCAGATTTCCGGGCCGCGACTCTACCATCTGAGCTAATGTGACCCTCTCCGATTCGGTCATTTTTAACTGTATCGTATTTCGAATAAGAACTACCAACATTATCTTAGTTTTCTTAGCGCATATTTTATTGGTTATGTGTGATTGCAAGATTCAAACCCGAACCAAATGCTATCTAGATAGTGTCTTGGATTGAATTTTTATCAATTTTCATTTTTAATATTTGACATCTAGTGACTTTTCTGCCCCAGATATACAAATATCTTTTTTTGATTTTTTTGTTTCTAGATTTTCAATTGAGTTTCGCTAATTTTGTGATCATTTAAGTAAATTTGCTCCACCTTCGAATCATTTTATTTGAGGCTCATAAGTAATACTGTACCAATGCACTCACAGTTAACTTAAGTTTCTGGTACGACTCACGAATGTAATGCAAAGATGTTTAGCAGAAGCCGGTCATAAACTGAGAATATCCATTAACAGGGCAGCAATAAGATGTGGCCCGAGGCCCGAGGCCCGAGGCCCGAGGCCCGAGGGCAACTAGTAAGACTCTGCTCAACTTACTTTGTCTCCTGATTTATTTGCACATAAATTGTGAGTCTTCTGCTGTATTTGTCAAAAGTTTTGCAGTAAATTTGTTCAGTTGCAAGGGTGAAGTAGATCCGAACGCGTTGGACGAATCATTTTATGAGAAAAGTATCCGACCTTCTTCATGCAAAACCTGTATTTTATACTCCTTTTCACACATACATAGGTGTATACCTACCACAGTGAAACATTTCAACTATCTTTTGTTTTGATCAATGTTGTACACGAAGTGAAAAATGTTGCTGCCAATGTACACAGAAATTTCTATCCGGAAATTATTTTTTTTTTTCAAGAAAAGAAAGTAATTAATGCACAAAATCAGTAAAATCTAATTCATTCCATATCGTCTAGCAGTAAGCTCCACCTCTCATATAATTACCTTAATCCTGATTAAAACTGAAGGATTTGTAATTTTCTTCAAATAAGAGGCTATAATCTTGAATATTCTTTAATAAATAAGAATATTTAAAAAATTACAAGTGTGCAGTTCACACGCGGTAGAAGTGAAACCTTCGAAAAACTAAAGTAGACATCGCACAAAGAGGAGATTAATTATTCTATTTTGACAAATCGCAGGCCAAATCATATATGTTTTTGTCTCATTTTAGCGTCGCTTTTTCGTTTAATCGAGTTTCAAATCACAATGGGGCTAATGAAGTTTTCATTTAAAAAATAAAAATGTATTTTATGTATGATCCCTAGTTGTACGTAAAAGAAATACTAATGTTTATTTCCCCACATGCTAACAATGTATGTTCGCCCGAACGAAGTGAATTAGGTTATAAAATTAATTATCTTGAGGTGAAGCTTATCGCTAAATCACTATTCGAAGTTAATTTTTACTACGAATTGATTTACATTAAAGTACAAAATAATATGCTTTGGATAAGTTGAAGCTTTTCCTACCATTGAATAGTAAAACAAAATTGTTATTTTTTACTCAGCAAAAAACACAAGCGTGAACTACTCAATTTAGTTTTTTTTTCATTAGAAATAGGTACACGAACGTAGATCAGAAACAACTTTTCAAAAATATTATTTTCAGACATAAATTATCTTAAGTAACAGTTTCCATTTATTGAGTTTTTTTTTTTGTTTCTTATAAAATTATTCACAATATAAATAAAAATCATTTTGCCTTTCAAATCGTGACCTCTGGACTCCGTTTGAACTACACATACCGTAAAATAATTCATCATCTACAAATTCATTTGGATTAAAAATATCACCACAGTGCATAATTGTTACAGAAAAAATTATAATTTTGAAAAGGTATTTAAAAAATATGTAATTATCTATGTATTTCTAAATTCTCCTTTATTATATTCAAGACTTAAAAAAAATTAGTGCCAGCGAGTTTTTAAATATTTCTATTTTAGAAAACAAAATATTTTATAGCCCTTCTTGAAAAAAACATATTTTTACTATTTCTTATCATTTATTTCATCATTATATTATTCTGAAAACATATTTTTTCATGAAAAATGGAAAATGAAAGTGATGGAGATTTTAAGCAGTCATCTTAGCATACACATAAATATTAAAATAAGTATTTTTGGGGCAGATAATCATTTTGGTTTTAAATTGTCAGTTTTTGGCTTTTTTTATAATCCATCCAATTTTAGATTCCATTAATCAATGAGTTGCACACCAATGTAACACCGAGATTACAGATGTAAAATATAAAGTTATGGTACACCAGAAAAAATGTAAAAAAAATTACACAAAATGTAGGTATGTAGTAGCAATTATAAAAATGGAAGCAAGAACGAAGCCACGTACATATTTTGTACATTAATGATTATTAAATTTAACTTATTTACTCCACTGTACAATTTTCATGATAATGAAACTACATACCGACATATTGAACCTGCTTGTATACTTAATGATCAGTTTATAAAGTTATATACTACACGCTTATGTTTATACTTCTGAATAACTTATTTATCTATAATAATGTGTTTCTCTTAAATCCTTCAAGACATGAATAAATAAATAAATTAATAAAATAAATAAGAAATTCAAAAAATGATAGATAAACTGTATCAAACATGCTAGAATTGAAATGATAATGATTTAGACAATGACATTTAAATTCATCCTAAGTTGCGGATGGTAAAACCAGTGTAATAGGAAAATAGGTACAATAAGTAGAAGAACAATACGTGTAATAATTATACATAGTTAAGGTCTTACGAACAGTTTAACAACTATTATGTGAAATGAGTCAAAAGATTTTTTTTGTGTGAATACCTCACAAGAGTCTCTGCTGCTCCCGTCTAGAGCGAGTTAGACTATGGCATCCCCAATTGGGGCATGTTGAGAGGCTGAAGGTAGTGTGAAGGGGAAGGAGATGGGGAAGTACCTGGCTATTCAGATCAGGTCACCAAATTTGTCTAAAGCCATTTCAAGCAACTTTTCAATTCTGAATGATGGTCTTACACCAGGCCGATACTGAGAGTATCTTTCATTCTGGAACGTGCCGCTTATATACTATATATTATTTGTGAAATAATACAAATTAACTCGACCACGAAGGCTGTCAGAAATAGTCGCTGATATTGTCAAGAGGATGAAATGTCAACGGTTCACGCAGCATCGCCATCGTTACGCAGCTTTGAGCCGCTCGCTCTGTTGATTGGCGCCTACGAGTTTTCACTAAGAGTATATTTTTTAAAAATTTCAATTTATAATCCAGCAAGACTAGAAGAGGATAGTGCATTCACAGTCTATCATATTACACGAGATGTTAATAGTTATTACCTACGTTTAAAAAGAAAAAGAAAAATGATAAAAAAAGAAAATTAAAAATGTAATACGTCAGTAATGATAACATAACATAAGGCGGAATACAAATAAATTAACCTCAATTACATTATCGTCCATCGGGGAGGTCGCCACATCACCTGCATCCATCGCTCTTCTTTTCAAAGCTTTGAGCCACTCCGCTCTTTGAGCGGCTCAAAGAGCTAGGCCACTCACAAACAGCCATGACAATGACGTTTGTTGACTTTCATGTCCTGATCCAGAAGCTGGCAGTGGGCGGCGAAGAAAGGCGGGGAATGCGTGCAGAATTCTCTTGGTGCATTAAATAGTGCATGGGGTATCCCGCAAGTATACTTCTTATGAACGTTAACGTCTTAAAAAATAGATGTATATTGTATGCCTAAATTAAACGCAACAATTTAGGAGGCAGTTATGGGTACCACCGCCCCGGAAACCATTTATTGGATAACCAACACCTTTGGTGACTACGTTTGGTGACTTAGGTGGGGTGCTCGGACCATGGGGTGAGCTTTGCCCAGGTCTTGGCGGCCGAGAGGATCAAGGAGACTTGTTGACTTGTCTTTTACCTTCTCCAGGCAGAATCTCTAGACCCATCGCCTTGCACCGCAGTTGGAGGGATGAATTCATACGTCCGTCACTCCTGGATAGACTGATCCCAAGATTCCTACCCACCCCTCATACCTCTTTCTATCCCAGAACTTCCTGTCATTCCTTTCCCTAAAAAAACCCACCACAGAGCATCCCCTAAGATGACGCAGGCCCCGAGGGAAATAAAAAAGGTGTCAAAATTAAGCATTCCTGTCAAGAACAAGGGTGGACATATAGGGATAGTACGTATTAAGCATTCCTGTCAAGAACAAGGGTGGACATATAGGGATAGTACGTATTAAGCATTCCTGTCAAGAACAAGGGTGGACATATAGGGATAGTACGTATTAAGCATTCCTGTCAAGAACAAGGGTGGACATATAGGGATAGTACGTATTAAGCATTCCTGTCAAGAACAAGGGTGGACATATAGGGATAGTACGTATTAAGCATTCCTGTCAAGAACAAGGGTGGACATATAGGGATAGTACGTATTAAGCATTCCTGTCAAGAACAAGGGTGGACATATAGGGATAGTACGTATTAAGCATTCCTGTCAAGAACAAGGGTGGACATATAGGGATAGTACGTATGGTCTCGCATGTAAGGGTAAAGCTTCATCTCTGTTTGGTAATCAGTAACTTATCAGCTTTCCTCTACCCATTTCGCTTCTTTAACTCAGCCACTGGCTTCGAGCTTCGGACGTTGGGACTTTTGTGAAGTATTTATTCATTTAAAAAAAAAAAAGTGTTGGTTAATCAGTGTGCTTGCCAAATACACGCATCTGCGTTGAAATAGAATGCACAAAGTTCGTTAATTTACAATAGTGTTTGATTATTATTATTCGGTCACCACAATTCATGTGCGCAATTGTACATTTTCATTGATTTATTTGATTAAATATCTTATACAAATATTTGATTAATTCGACGCTTTAACTATTTTTATGAACTGCTGCGCTGTACTGCTTTAAAATATTTGCATAACGAGTTGAATTCATAATATTTTAATTACACTATTTATTTTTATTACAAAAAATTTACACGGATTGCTTTATTCAATTTATGCGATCTAATACGTAATTTCGGCTACGCATTCGATATTTGTTTGTCTATTGTTTGATTCAATCATATCAGCAATTTTGCACGAATAACAAAACCCAATTTGTTTTCATTTATTTTGTTTAAAAAAAAGACGTATCGTTAATTATATCCCTGCTCTGTGTTATTTGATCATTCTCATTATGAATTTTATCTTTGAACATTATCCTACGAGAATTTTTTTTTTTCTATGGGTACATAGTTTAATTTCACATTACCTATCCTATCTGCGTTGTTTTTTTTATTTTATTTTATAATTTATTGTACTTATTTCACTTTATGTTTTCCTTAATCATCTATATTTTTCTGCACATAATATGATTTTTTATGTAATTTTTGCAGGTTAACGCAACCATGTAATTATTTTTATATAAACTGTTTGTTTCCGTAATAAACTAAAATGAAAATTCGAGTGCAGATAACACACGGTAGTAGCGAAACTTTACCAAAACAATCTCAAACTATGAAGAACGAGGAGCCTTGAAAAGTGAGGTCGTAATCAAAGCGCAGTGAGCAGGCCAATGAGCGCAGACCTCCCGTCGTTTCAGTTTTATATTTCAACCAATAGGAGCCTTGATAGGAGTATAATGCTTTGCAGGTGCTGCGCGCGTCATCCAAATTCCGAATCCTAACGGGGCTAAAGAATTTCACTTCAAAAAAAAAAAACATCGTAAAAAAAATAATGAGTCGTTCATCTCACCAGCGAATTCCTGTGTCGAGTTATGCAACTTTTCAATTATAGGACATTATTACAAAAATACATATAAACCAACAAAATTGTAACAAACTTAAAAATACAGTTAGTCAAACGAACTAAAATTGCAGCTGGGCAGTATTTCTGTAGACGACAATAACAATCTACTTTAAACTAAATTAAGTGACGCAAAGTTCCTGTGGTGGCTTATCCGCTACAATCAAAAGTGACGATACCAGTGATAACAAGAGGGATGAAATGAATAATTGTTAACAAAAATAAAAAATAAAAATGAGTGAGCTTTAGACCACACAACTGAAGTAAAACTTCTTTAGCTCCATCTATATGGTAGGAAGAGGGAAAGAAAATGTGCTCGCGCACCGTTCTCTCTTGCTCCTACAGTGTGGTACAGACAATAGGCCTGCAGTGTGTCTTAGATTTACGAAACGTAACTGGCTATGAGAGAAAGAAAATGTGTGCTCGCACCTCTCTCTCTTGCCCCTACAGTAATATACAAAACGTAACTCTCTCTCTTTCTATCTTCACTAACTTATGTCTCCCTCTCAACTACCGTTCGCCTCGCTTTTCGTAACGCTCTCGTCACACATTCACCAGCTTACTCTCCAAGTGATGCGTGCGCAAATAAGTTTTACTTCAAGAAGTATCTACCAAATTATTAATAAGTAAATTGCTATAACTATGTACTCAGTACCTACATGTACTACGACCTATTTCAGATTCATAATTCATCATTTCATCACTATCATCATTATCATTATCATCATTATCATTATCATCATTATCATTATCATCATCATTAAATAGTATAAAATGAAGTCGCTCAAAATGGATGTGCGCGTTAATCTTTTAAACTACGCAAATGATTTTCATACGGTTTTCACCAATAGATAGAGTGATTGAAGAGGAATGTTTATATGTATAATACATGTAAATTATATTAGAGAAAAGCCGAGAAATTCAAAGTAAACATATTTTTGTGCGATTTAAAACGGCCGGCGGGCCGTACTATAGTCACTTTTGAAATTCGTTCTACGGAAGAAAATAGAAAATAGATGTCCTAAAGTAAGTAGGTATTTGATTTTCCCTTTTCAAATATCCAGTGTTGCATTGCAAGTATTGTATAATTAGTGGCGATCGCCCGTGTCTATCGGTGTTCGGTGTTCTCCAGCCAGTAAAATAAAACGTGCTTTTCAGCGCGACGCTATAAAAAGCAATCATCAGTGCCTAATTTGTAAAAAATTGTTAGTATTTGAGGGAATTTATCTATTAATCTATTTAAGTTAATTTATCTAAGGTGATTTCAAATAAATAAGATCGGCGTCTATCGGTGTTCGGTGTTCTCCAGCCAGTAAAATAAAACACAATTATCAGTGCGAATTTAAGTGAGTTGTAAACTATTAGTATTTGAATGAATTTTGATTTCAAATAAATAAATAATTTAATTTTTAATTTTTAACTTTATGAGTAAAACCTCAAATTGTAATATTTAAATAAATGAAGACAATATAAGCGAAACTCAATCGAAAATCTGGAAACAGAAAAATCAGAAAAACATATTGACACCTCTGAGACTCCTGGGTTCGGGTCCTGGGTTCGAGTCCCAGAGGTGTCAATATGTTTTTCTGATTTTTCTGTTTCCAGATTTTCGATTGAGTTTCGCTTATATTGTCTTCATTTATTTAAATAAATTAATGTTTCGTAAAGGTTTGTGAATTTCTTCTAAGCGTGATTTTTTTTAATTGTCATAATTTTAAGGTTATTTGAGTTCCAAAAGAAACGAGTATCTTTTGTTTTATGATCGTTTATTTTTTTTACAGAAAGTAAAAGGTATTTCAGTCATGTCTGGAAAACGTCGTCATACTTCAAAAATAGGTCATAAAAAAGGAATGCAAAAAGAATGCGTTTAGTAAGAGATAGAGAATCGTCAGAAGAGCATGAGGCTCGCCTTAGCCAGAATCGGGATAGCAAAAGAGTTCAGAGAGCCAGAGAATTTCCCGAACAGACTAATTTATGGGAAAATAAACTAAATTCTGCCATGAATTATGATTCTTTGATTCCATACCAAGACGATCCTATAGCATCAATAGGTACTATGACAGTAATGTGTGAACATTACTGTCATAGTACCTACTGATAAATTCTATGAAAGGCATGTGCTGCTTACAAGGAAAAGTAAAATTAGACGAAATTCTTCCTCCACCCGAACCACTACACTCTCTTCTTACGGGTGATCATCCAAAATCCAAAGAATTCATGCGAAATATACGTCGTTATAATAACGCATTTCAAATTACCTCTTTCAAGAGTAAGCAAGTTATAGAGCGGGGTTTTATGCCTACATTTAAAATTCAAGGGCAAGTTTATCACTTAGCTGGGAGCTTGCTACCACTTCGGCCCTATGATCACAAATTTCTGCAAGTATATTTTATCTCAGATCCAGAAATTCAAGTATCAATCCGGTGTTCGAGTGGCTTAGTTAGATCTCTACAAGATATGTTACATTCTCATAACCACTACATACAGTCTTTCAAAACTGCGATTGAGAGTGTTCCACTAGGCACTCCCGACTTTAATGTCGTAATTCATGCAAATAAATTCCTATCGGAGAACACAGAGGACGATATAATGCCCCATCCACGAGTGAAGTAGCGGTGGTGATAACTGAACAGCAATTGGATAAAAGAGATATTGTGTTGCGTAGTCGTGACGACAATTAAAAAAAAATCAGAATTACACAGAGCTTATGACTGCTTACGATATTCTTTAATGCTATGTCGTGGAAAAGACGGATATGCCATTAATGTTTCTCAAGTTGACCCAATTAGTGGAGCACCTCTACGTAAAACGGTGTCGTCCATGAACTACTATTGCTACCGAATAATGATAAGAAGTAACAATTTCAACCCTTCACTTAGATATGGAATGTTAACAAATCAATATTTGGTCGATCAATACGCGAAAATTGAATCTGAGCGATTAGCTTACATCCGTAATAATCAAAATAAATTTAGAGCAGAAAATTATATTCATCTTCAAGATGCTTTACAGGTAAATGAAAACACAATGGTAAATGGACAATTAGTCATACTACCTTCATCGTTCACTGATGGACCTCGATATTTACATGAAAAATCGCAGGACGCAATGACTTACGTCAGACATTACGGTAAACCAGATTTATTCATAACTGCAACATGTAACCCAAACTGGACAGAAATTAAAGAAAATATAAACAGTAATTTAAATCCACGAGACAGATACGATATAGTGAATAGAGTATTTCATTTAAAAGTACAGAAACTCCTGCACCTCATAAACAAGTCTCGCATATTTGGTCCGCCGCGCTGTCACATGTACACTATAGAATGGCAGAAACGTGGTTTGACACATATGCACCTGCTGGTGTGGTTAGTGAACAAAATTAGACCAGATCAAATTAACAGCGTTATTTCAAGAAATTAGCGTTATCATTTTTAAGAAGAAGATCCTGTCCTGTATGAAATCGTAAAAAAACACATGGTTCACGGACCTTGCGGGGCTTTAAACCCTAATTCTCCATGTATGACGGATATCCTAAATATCGACGACGATCCCCAGAGCAGGGGGGACAAACTGCCACCGTCCGAAATCATGATATTGACAACCGATGGATCGTTCCCTATAATTCACTTCTTTTAAAAATGTTCAACGCACACATTAACGTAGAGTTGTGCAGTTCAATAAAATCAATACAATATGTTTCAAAGTATATAAATAAAGGTAGCGATCAAGCCACTTTCAGCATACAATCACCAAATGAAGTAGAAAAATATCAATCTGTAACAAGGTGTTATTTACAATACTTACCAAGCAGCATGCAAAGCTACAGGTCTCTTGGAAGACGATTCTCACTGGGAAAAAACATTATCAGAAGCTGCTACGTGTAGTTCACTTAGATCATTGAGATATTTGTTTGCCATCTTTGTAGCGTTTTGCAAAGTGAGCAACTCTGTTAGTCTATGGCCTATGGAATAAATTTCAAGAAAATATGGCCAATGACATTCTGATTCGGCGACGGCGAGAGTTATTTTTAGATGAAGTTCAATATGATCAAAATATATTTGACAAAGCGTTATTTGAATTAAACAAAGTAGTACAATTACTTTCGGGTAGATCTATCAAGGATTTTGGACTGCCGATACCAACTAATATAACCAACTCAGATTTAACCAGTGCCGAATACACAAGAGAAATATCATACGATCAATCAAGACTGTTACAAGTTGTAGCTCAAGATGAACCTCGCTTGAACATCGATCAAAAAAAGTATTCACTGCGTTACTATCATCAATGGATAAAAATGAAGGGAAATTATTTTTCCTTGATGCTCCAGGAGGCACAGAAAAAACATTTTTAATCAATTTGCTTTTAGCCAAAGTCAGATCTACTGGTAAAATAGCATTAGCCGTTGCATCATCCGGCATTGCGGCTACACTTTTAGAAGGGGGTCGAACCGCACACGCGACATTCAAACTCCGGTTAAAGATTGCTACTGATGATACTAACAGTGTCTGTAGCATTTCTAAACAAAGCAGTACGGGAAAATTGATGCGTGATTGCTCACTAATAGTTTGGGACGAAGCTACCATGTCGAATAAGACTTCTGTGGAGCATTGGATAGAACAATGCGCGATTTGCGCAGAAAAAAATCACCAATGGGTGGATGTTCAATTTTGTTCTCAGGTGACTTTCGTCAAATTCTACCAGTTGTGAATAAAGGTACACGTGCTAATGAAATAAATGCTTCATTAAAAAGATCCCACCTTTGGACGCACATCAATGAATTGGAACTTTAAACAAACATGAGAGTTTCGTTGTCTTCACGTGAGAATATGTTTTTTTTAGAGATCTTGCTCAAAGTTGGCAACGGAGATCTAACTCAAAATAATGGAAGGATTAACCGAGACAATGAAAACCTTTGTGTTTTAATAAATAACGTACAAGAGTTGGTCAACAGTGTCTATCCCGACATTGATAAAATAAGTTGTAAGAGTATATCTTGGTTCAAAGAAAGAGCGATTCAGTCACCTATTAACGAACAGGTAGATAAGGTGAATAACTTGATTCTTTCAAAGATTGATGCACCGACGAAAATATACTACTCGGTCGACACTGTACTCAATTTTGAAGAGGCTGTTCATTTTCCCACAGAATTTCTTAATTCTTTGAACCCGTCTGGACACTCTCCACATAAAATGGTGTTGAAAGTAGGTTGTCCTGTTATTTTATTAAGGAACCTTAATCCGCCTAAATTATGTAACGGTACGCGATTGCTGATAAAGTCCCTTAAAACTTTCATAATTGAGTGCACTATACTTACCGGGTGTGGTACTGGAGAAGATGTTTTAATTCCCCGGATTTCTTTAATACCATCAGATTTACCGTTCCAATTTAAGCGCCTGCAATTTCCGGTAAAGCTATCTTTTGCAATGACCATTAATAAGTCACAAGGTCAAACATTCAACGTTGCAGGCTTAGATTTGAGTGTTGAGTGTTTCTCACACGGCCAGTTATATGTCGCGCTTTCGAGGGTAACATCTAAAGAAAATATGTTTGTACTGTCTCGTAAAAAAACAGCTGTAAATATTGTATATAAAGATATCCTGTAGTATAAACTAATCACAATAATAATAATAATAATATTTGGATGATTTATATAGCGCCGTTTTTGTGAAAAATCACCTCAAGGGCGCTGTACAAACTTATAATACATTTCTAAAATCTAAAAAACTACAAGCTAGGCAAACAATTATAAACAACTTATGGCTAAAAATTGCAAACATCGGTTCATTGATCACCGATACGAAAATATGTGTACAATATTTTGACCAATGAACGCGATGCTGCCTAAAATTTAATGAAAACAGGACCATACTTACCTGGGAGGTCGCTTGAAATTAACACTGTATATTGTCCATTTAAAGAAATTTAGATAGAGTTCGCAAGCAGAGGACATTATTGTGAACACATGTTATTTAATCCTGAAAAATATTTTAATATTAATATGTAATGTATTCTTCTACATTCATAGTATTATTAAATCACTCCACACTGCCCCACATTATTATCTAAATTGCACCTGTGCGAAGCCGGGGCGGGTCGCTAGTAATTAATATGACCAAAAATCATACGTACAAATATTGGTTCCTGTTAACAGCATATAAAACAAAATAATTTGAATGAAATCTTTCATAATATCATAAAATTCACTGTTGTAATGTAAAGAATCGTATTTCTTCACGAAATGCTTCCTGGATTCTTTTTAGTTCTCAGAGATTGTAGTAAAATTGTGTTAGCAAATAAAGCAAGCAGCGGTGGAGTCATGGACGAGATTTATATTCCTATGTATTTCCTTAATATTTACAGCTTCCGCGTTGCCGGTTCTCACTCATTTATATTATTTAGCCATAAAACTTAAAGAACATCGTACGGGAGGTAACTTTAAGACTGTACGGTGGCTTTAATATACGCTGAGCAGATGATGCAAGGAAACGAACGGTAGTATAAATAACATTGAAGTTTTGTTAATGCAAGACTTTTTTTACATTAGTTCCACACAGGAGGCCCTGAAGAAAATAATTCCCCTCAGGGCCTATCATCCTTGGGGATGCTGTGTGGAGGGTTTTTTAGGAAAGGAAGGAGAGGAAATTCTGGGAAGGAAAAGGGTATTAGGGATGGGTAGGAATCCGGGGGTCAGTGTATCCAGGAGTGACGGACGTACGAATCCATTCCATCCACTGCGGTGCGAGGCGATGTTACGAGAGAGTACGGCTGGAGAAGTCAAAGGGACTCCCTCAGCTACTATCTCCCGATCCGGCCTTCCATGTAGCTGATTGGCAGATGCATCCGCTGCCAAGACCTGGACAAACCTTACCTCATGAACCCGGGCACCCCTGTTAAGTCACCAAACGTAATCACCTGGGGTGACCTATGGCAGAGGTGTTGGTAATCCAATAAATGGTTCTCGGGCAGCGGTACACATACTCCTCCCAAATTAATATGGTCTTGGATATATTTGAGATTTTCACGGTCAAAAGTATTACCGTGGCTTATTTTTGGGTTATTATGCCATATTGCGATACCCTCTTCTTTAGTAAACGTTTCGGACAGCATTACAGTGTCCATCATAAAGGCAGATGTGTAATACAATTCCAATTTGGGAGGCGGTTATGGGTACCACCCCCCCCCCCCCCGGGAGTTAGCAGGGATGCCCGGGTCGTCAGGTGAGGTGTATCGGGGTCTTGCCCACGAAGTACCTGCCACATGACGTACGAAGAAATGCAAGTCAACGCACTATTCAATATCATAATATTTGGAGTCAATCATTTGACTGAAATTGCTGTTGTTTGAAATTGTTTTCGCTGTGTGTTTAAAATTAAGTCTCATAATTCAGGTTCGAGTATTACTTGGAAGAAAACAAATCGTCTTGCAACTTTCGCCTTTAATTCCTTCTGTCTAATAAATTTTCTCAATTTCAGAGAATCCGTGATCCTGCAGACCTCTTAAATTCACACAAATTCGTTGGTTTTCACTACAATGTGTCAAATAAAACGAAGGAAATTACAAAAATAACAAAAGTTCTATAAAAAATCTCTTCCATCAAAACTCTAGACTACGCAGTCTGGCGCTACTGTAATGTCGCCAACAGAAGAAGAATGGAATGAGCCCGAGGCGATGGGATTTTCCCAAATGATACTTACCTAGAAGAAGCAAGATGGTCCATTCGAATTTGATAACGTTTGACATTTTTATCAGGGCATTGACCGGTCACATAAGTTGCTTTTCTGATTTTTACGATTTTATGAATACAGTCGAATAGTTATCCCTAATAATATTTTAAGAAAAAAACTTTTTGCTCTGGAAAATATGATTCGAAAACTCGACAATCCGATTAGATAGTTCTTACATAACATCAAATATTTGTTTGATATTTTCAGCGTTTTTACACATTGTTTCATAATTGTTTTTTAATGGTGCTTGGATGCATGATGTAAAATATTCATGCGTAATGCGTAAAATTATTCAAGTTCAACATTAAAAATTGGAACTGATAAGTTTTAAATCATATAAGATAAGCGATAACGTAGGTACCAACTTATTATGTTTTAATAATTAAAAGTAAAAATAATTTTATGCTTAAAATGTGTGTTTCTTTTGTTTCTGGAGAATGATCTTTTAAAATTACTAACGATGTTCAATTGAATGGTAATTTTTGCTCGTCTTTAATATTTCTTTTAAGGGGAACGTATGCGCAGCCTTTTTCTGCCCGTTTCATACAAATCTTAAATTTGGATTTCAAATCAAAATACCCGACCAAACTGAAAAATAATTTTTGTTATCAAAAGGTATATTAAATATTCAGTCAGGATGTGAGCTACTTTATTTATTTTCGCTTTAAATTATAAGATACACTATTAGAGATTTTAATGTTTCTGGATTTTAGAGGCGATTTGGGCAATTATTGTGAGTAAATGATAAACAATAAAAAATAATTTTACTATATTTATCTTGTAAATATGATGAAATATAAAATAAAAAATAAAAAATTTTAAAAAAAATCATTTTGATGGGTGTAAATTAAAAATACAAATTACCCATTTAAGGCGGAATAAAAAAGAGTCGTTTACATATTAAAATTAGTACCCAAAAAATGAATTTTTAAGAATTTTTCATTTTTGATGTTATTTTTCATTGTATTTTCAAAATAAATACAGTAAAATTATTTTTTTAATGTTTTTCTTTTACTTGCAAATAATTTCCTTAATTGCCTCCAAAATCATGAAACACGAAAATCTTTAATGGCCCATATCTTAGGATTTAAAGCAAAAATAAATAAAGTAGCTCACATCCTGACTAAATATTTGATATACCTTTTGATTACAAAAATAATTTTTCAGTTTGGTTATGTATTTTGATCTCAAATCCATATCTAAGATTTGTATGAAACGGGCAGAAATAACAGGGCGCATACGTTCCCCTTAACAGAAAATGTTACTGATGCAAATATTTTATAAATTCTCTCCGTTTCGCGTATCCTGCAATAACTTTCATGTGCCATTATTTTTCACGGGTGTTGTTTACACTTTAGTAAATAAAATAATTACCGACAATACTCCAATTCAGCATTATTGTTAAGAAAATGCTTCAAATTTTATTATATTGGTAAGAGAGCAAAATAGATGAGAATCGTGCAAAGCAAAAATTGATCGTAAAAAATCAAGTCTAGGATTTGCTGTACGTATACATAAAATATTTTTTAAAAGCTTTGCTGCATTCCTTGATTCATCTAAGACTACATTAGTTTTTTTATTATTTTAGGTATCGTTATTTTGTGAATTTATCTGTATTGCAATGGACTACGTGTATTATAATATGCGAGCCTGAGGTGTGTAAATAACCCCAGACCCTCTGGGCTTAATACCCAAGAAATTATGATTATGAAAACTTGACTTGCGCGAACAAAATATCACAAGGAATGGCACAAAGAAAAAAACTCCATGGATCCACCAACCTTGTTTTGTAGTTATATGCAGTTTGGAGGCCTCCGTAATTTATCCGCTTAAAATTCAGATCTGTAATTCCTTTTGTAACTTGAAAATTTGTACAAGAGATGAGATTCGTTAATCAATACACAACTCATAAGTTTTCACAATGACAAGAAAATTTTCCATCAAAACAGACGATGTCAGTTATTTTTTTTTTAGATTCTATTTTTAAAAATAATCCATTTAGGTGTCTCTGCTAAATCCAAAGAGTGAGTAAGTACCATCCTAGTGATATATATTTATTTAAATTTTCGAACAAACAAAACATTTTGCAATGCGTAACTACTACCCCTGCATATCTTTCAGGAATAAAGTGTTGTTATTATTGTTGGAAAACAAAAAACCAATGCGTTATTTATATTGTTTAAATTGCCAACTTATTTTCCAACACTTCTTTTTTATCATCTTTAAACTCCTTGCTTATTACCGCATTATTTTATAATGGTATACATAAGAATCAGCATTTTTTTACGATGGATCTCTCGTCGACTCGATGGCTTGTTAGAAGACTGAAACTTTTAAATAAAATAAAATTTAAAAATACAAATTTTAAATTTAAAAAAACACCAATCAACTGCTCGGAAGGCAGAATTAGGAAAAATTAAAATCTGACGTCTACTTGTCAAGATTAACAATACCGTTACCATTAAGAGGGAATAACCAGACATAACTGGAAATATGTCATTTTTAAATAAAATTGTGGCCGTATTGACTCTTTTCCACAAAAAAGTATAAATTGATTTCGAATGTTTTTTTTTTTTATCTGGTAAAGTTATATTTTAAATTATGAAAAAATATGTTAATTTTTAGCATACTAAAATTAAAACGTAGGTGGTTGGCAGATTTGTTAAATTTTCAAACAAAATTTTGAATTATGCAACACACATTTCAAATCATTATAATCATGCAGTAAAATAAATCAATAAATTATCTGGGAAAGCTGATTTTCAGAATTTTAATTTTAATTTAAATAAAATCATTAAAAAAAGATCCGAGCACGTGTTTTGTGACGAAAATACTTCAGTTTGTTTATTTATTTACGGTCTTACAAACTTACGTATTTAAGATTTTTTGCTTTCTTGTTTTGCTTAGACATTATTGAAAAATTATAAATACCTATGATAAAAAAAAATACAAAAACATTATTTTTTTTTTACTTTTATCGTGACGCTTTTCAGCATTTGTGAATGTAGGTTTAAATTAAAGCTAATTTTGAATGAAATAAAATCGATATTGAGTTATTATTTGAAAAAGCTACAAAGGAAAATAATTAATCTTTCTCATTGGAACCGCCCTGTACGATCGTAAGAACATCTTTCGACGAAATTTGAATTCTCGGCCGCTGGCTGGTTAATGACCCTTAAAATATTTTACGTAAAACGATTTTAAAAATTGGTAAAACGCTTTTATCTATAAAATTAGCGGTAGGCTTCAGATTTTATATTTTTAAACGACGAATTTGTAATTTCCCGAATCATTCAGATTGATCTGAGTTTTTAATAATACCTGCGTTTAACAGAATTGATTAAAATATACCCCTCGTTAATATTTACTTTCTCAGCATTCCAAAGTAACTTAACTCAATCCTCCTGGAATACTGAATGAAAGTAAGTAGCAAGCCGTTGTGTAAGTTTGAGTTATTACAGTGTTGTAACGTCTTAACAATACGAATTTATCTCAAACCTGCCAAAAACAAAATATAATGTCCTATAGTATTTAAAAAGGTAGATGATTCCTAGAAATAATCTAAAATGCAGTCGGTGTTGCCAGGACGGGAAAATTGAGACACGGCCAGTGAATAGAGAATGGAGCACGCTGGCGACATTACGGCCGGAGATAATCTGCCATTCTGTAGACGAGTGAATATTGCGTTATAGGGGGATTCCATTGAAAAAAAGCGACTGGTGAAGCCGTAGAAAAGCTTTATTCTCGTTTTGAAAATGAACGGGATTACAGCAAAAGTATGAATTCCACAGTTAGAGAATCTAGTAGACTTTATTTTCAATCAAATTGTGTTGACCAAAGTAGATTTAACTATTGGAAAACATTGAAAAATAAATTTTTCTTGGGGTCTAAAAGAGACACATTGATATTAATCAAATAATGTTTGAAAATACGTATTATTTTAGTATCAATAAAAATAATAACTAAAGCAGACATTCAACGGTGTAATTAGTTAGGGATTTTGGGTAGTGTCACATTAGGTACTTATAAATGGATGCTTATCTGAAATACTTAGGCTCGTTATAACACAGTGACTATTTTTTGACGTATTGTAATCATAATACCTAATAATTCTAAGGACATACGTTCTTCCAGGCTGAAGGTGCTAGTTCTCATTCTAATAATAACATACGGAAACATAATACACCTTTGGCACAAAGAACATTAATTTGGGAAGCGAGTTTGGGTACCGCCACTCCGTGAAACATTAAATTTATTGAATTACCCGCATCCCTGCTGTAGATCACCCCAAGTGGTTCGCTACGTTCGTTTAGGGGTACCCGGGTTCATGGGTTGAGGTTTGTCCGGATCTTGGCGGCGGATGCATCTTCCACTAAAGGCGTGGCAGAGATTGCTGAAAGGAGACTTTTTGACTTCTCCAGCAAGACTCTCGGAACATCGCCTTGCAATGCAGTGGGAGGGATAGATTCCTACTTCCGTCGCTCCTGAATACACTGATCCCCGATTCCTAGCCACCCCTCACCCCGTTTCCTTCCCAGATCTTCCTCTCCTAAAAAGACCTTCCACAAAGCACCCCAAAGATAACATAGGCCTTAAGGGGATTTATTTTCCTCCTAGCCTCCCATGTTTTTTTTTTTTTTTAATTTTTCTTTATTCATTGCATAAATATTATGGTTATATTAATTAGTGGTTTTCGACCACCATCGAGGCTTATGCCTGTGTTATGGTGGTCGATGTAGATCTAAAATGTTAAAAAAATATGGTAACGGAACCCACGTGATCCGAAGAACCCATAGACTACTACAGTAAAGTAAGAACTAAATCACGTTTATCAATATAATAATATCTACAAGTGAAAAATCGCTACAAGATTTTAACACTGACAACTCTTATCAATTGCATGGATGTTTTAAAATGAATAATCTAACGCAATCGTTAATTATTTTAGACGTCTGCTGATAATTTTTTTAACTAACCTATTAGCCTAAAAAACTGCAGAAAAAATTCGTTTCCGCTTGAAATTTCGGCGTGATGTTTATCGATATGTTTCTCGGAGTTACCGAGCGAAAATTATAACAGATTTTAGTTGATGTGAACGACCGACGGTGTGTGCTAGTATGTGAAACATAGGGTACGTGATCTGCAGTCGTGCTGGGGAACAATGACATACAACCAGGCCAAAACTTTTGTAGTGCCAATATTGGGCTTCATGCTAGCGTCCCGGAACTAAATAGTAACTACCATAAGGTAATTTTAAAATTACGATATATCAGACAAAACGCTGAATATCCCCGTGAATTGGGCAATGGAATTTAAACGCGTTTGATATTCTCTAGCCTCTCAGAGCGAGCCCCGTCACTTGAATCGGCCAAGTCCAAACTAGTTCACGTCCAAACAGGGCAAACAGCTCCTAATGATATGCACTCAGCCCGGATCTGAAACTTTGCAAAGTAAAGTAATACCTACCGTCGGCAAAAACACCGGACTGCTAAAACGAAAATTTGTTTGATTAAAAAGAGCAGAGCTGTTTCATGGGAACGTGCCGTTTTTCCGGGGTTGGTTTAATTTTTCTAAAAGCATTTATATTATACCTACATTGCTGCAGTGTGTTTTAAGTTTTGTTTTGTTGGAAATTTTGTACTACATGACAAGTAGAAATAATGGGTTAAGAATGCAGTTTATGTACGACGCCAATTAAGTTATTCTGTCCAGGACGATATCTACTTTTGCGATTGTGTTCAGATAGAATTACGTTTACTAAAATAAAGATGAATAAAGATGGTTAAAGAACATCTCGGGGCATTAAATGGCAATAGCGAATCTGAGTTGGCAGATCATTTAATAAAAAATGATCATAATTTTGACGAAAACCATGGACTTAAAATATTAAATACGGGTTATAAGGCATCACAGATAAATAATTTAGAGATTTTAGAAATTAGGAAAAATGTAAATATTAAATCAGACTTGCTTAATAAGCAACAATTTTTTATAAACCCTCTTTTGAACCTTTTCCCACTTAACCGGTCTTTCCCTCCTAATGACTTTGTAATACCAATTGTCCCCTCAATCTTACCTCTTCCCCTTCCTCCTACCCCTTCGTCCGATATGTGATCTATGTTTAATTTTTAAGTTTAGTGTACATTTGATCCTGATGTTGTGAACATCGTTCACGAAACATGTAGATTGTGTACAAATAAAAGTGATGTAAACAAAGTTGTTTGTCTTTTCTTAAAATAATAATGTAGCTAAAGATGAAGCAGGGACGAGGTCCAGCACATATAGGACAGGGAAAAAAAATTTAAAGTTCAGTTCATCCAGAAAAAGTCTGTTCTACAGGTATTTTATTTGAGCCTGCTCTAAAAGCTAGTAGCATTGATCCCCGATGCACCGGTGCATGTGCGTGAAACGCGTCGGACGCTAGTGGAATACCCGTTCACAGTTGATTTGGCTGAGTCGTTTCATCGACTCATTTGTATGTGTATGTGTATTTGTATGTGTATGTGTATTTGTATGTGTATGTGTATTTGTATTTGTATGTGTATGTCGGCTCTTAAATGCTACGAACTACCGGAATCTGCTTTTCCTCCTTCATATAATCCAGGCCTCTTCGAGAACCGCTTTCATAAATCAATTCAAAACGCTTTAATAAATCCCTTCCAACAGCCCTTACCTTAACCCGCCTCACAACGCTTCCCAATCGGGGAGCAGAACACTAGATAAGAGTGCTCACGATTTTATTTTATCTTATACTAGCAGACCCGGCCACACGTTGCTGTGGCTAACGAAACACATCGCCATTACCCAACCTTTATAAAATCCACACCACCCGCTTGCCAACTGCCCGCTGCCCGATGCCTGAATTGAATATTTGAATATATTGGTTTTTCTCTGCTATAATAAGCATGTATTATGCATATAAACCTTCCTCATGAATCACTCTATCTATTGGTGAAAACCGCATGAAAATCCGTTGCGTAGTTTAAAAGATCTAAGCGCGCATACATTTTGAGCGACGTCATTTTATACTATGTAATGATGATGATGATTATATTAGTTTATTAGGAAAACAAACCGTTATACGTATCATTACATAGTATAAAATGATGTCGCTCAAAATGTATGCGCGCTTAGATCTTTTAAACTACGCAAACTACATTCATGCGGTTTTCACCAATAGATAGAGTGATTCAAGACGAAGGTTTATATGTGCAAAACATGCTTATTATAGTAAAGAAAAGCCGATAAATTCAAATATTCAATTCAGGCAGCGGGCAGCGGGCAGCTGGCAAGCGGTTGGTGTGGATTTTATAAAGGTTGGGTAATGGCGTTTAGTTTCGTTAGTCACAGCAACGTGTGGCCGGGTCTGCTAGTTTATTTTATAAAACTAATTACCTACATGTTACATGGTTACATGAACAAGTGAAGCTTTCCGCATAAGATCCAGCATGCATACTAAAAACATCAACTATTCAATGAAACTCTGAATTCACCACTGAAGAATTTATGAGACTGGTTCTTTCCATTCTAGAAGAGTGGACGTGATCTATTAAACCTAGATTTTTCATGTGAATACAGCGCTAAAGTCACAACTGCCCCCAAACGCCTGGAGCGGGTGAGAGTATGGCATCACCAATTCGGTATGTCATGAGGCCGAAGGTAGTGGAGAGGGGAAGGATATGGCGAAGAGGAAGGTTGGTAAGTTCAGTCTCATTCAGATCTGTTCACTAAGCACGGCTAAAGCCATTTCAAGTAACGTTGAATTCTGAATAGTGGTCTCACCACAGGGCAATATTGAGAGTAGGTATTTTCCATTGTGGAAAATCTAAAATCATTTCAAGTGACCTAATGAAGGTATTACATGTAGGTACCTATATTTAAAACTGGTATTTATTTTTATAAATGATTTGAGCGCGTATCTAACCTACGAAAACATAAATGCTAATAATGTTTGTCATATTTCGCGAGTAGCTACAGACTGGACAAAGGGGTGCATGGTCGTACAATCATAAACTTACCGTAAATCCGACAAGCTTAGTGCAATAGTAAATAACGCTTACGGCAAAAATGCCGTGTAAAAAAAAATTCGTACGAATAGCCGTAAAAAGCGGCACCCAACCCGACCGTTGCGAATCATGAATGGCATTAAAAACCCGCCATTTGTTTTCATGTTTTCGCGACTGACAACCGACTGCGACGTATCTCGCAAATTAATTTTAACCAAAAATTTTCACGACTTCCATCAGAGTAGCAATATAGTGACCCCGCAACTGTGCGCCAAATTGACCCCTGTGAAAGGCCGCACGTTCAGCGCCGGGCTATCCAATTAATTTTACAACCACCTTTATTATAATGTTTTTATATTTTTTTATGTGGCTAAGTTTGTTAGGATCGGGCTGAATTTTTTTTGCAGTAAACATAACAGGTTGAAATACAAATTGAAAGGGAAAAATATGCGAGGGTGCCGATCGTAACAAATGTTGTTTTATGTCCATTTATTGTTCGACCGACAGTGACACCCACGCGAATATGAGGTCTTTACTGGAACGAGTATGAATATTTTGTTAATGGCCTATTCCTGCTTTTTTTTGCACTTCCTTCTAAATTGTTGGAATCCAAACTGAATACGAATTGGGGTTACTTTTAAATTTCAAATCGTTGGCAGACTGCCAATGTTTCGGGCTAAGACGTTTGGGCACCGAGATGAAGGATGAATGGATTGAAATAAATCCAAGGTTGTGGAATACATTTATTGTGTGAAACAATTAGATTCATGGTGATCATGATCACGAATGTAAGAAAGGTACTTTGATAACCGCTATGAAAGATCAGAAAGTTAATCGAAGAGAACTGTCTGCATTTCTATGTAATGCCGTTAATAAGTTTTTCCTTACTAATATTTATTTATTAACGCCCTATTTAGAAGCTTTTTAACATACATACAGAAAAGAAAAATTATACAGTATTTATTGTAATTAACTGAACTGCTTCAGTAGCAACATTTTGTATTTTTTTAGTGACAAATTGAAGATGTCTATTGAATTGGTTTAATAATTTCCCTCCATTAGTACTCTAGGCAAAGAGGAATACGTATGGTAGTTAATACCAGAATTTCTGCACTTCTGCAAATCCCGGCTTCTAGTATTACATAGTGTAATCCAAAAGCCTATCAATGCAAGCAATTCCGGACTATCGACCACATCAGTTAATGTTTTATATAGAAATACCAAGTCACTGAAAATTCTCCTGTCTGGCAATGTAAGCAGCATTTTCATATAATTTAAAAGAGTGTTATGGTTCAACATATTTGCTGAAATACGCATTTTAAAATTTAGAAAATTATTATTTTATATTCTTTCAATAGCTTGTATATGTTCGTAAATATTATAATGTGGGATCCAGACGGGATAATTGTACTCAAGTTGACTTTTAACAAAGGCAAAATAGTTTTGTCTCTTACTATCGTGGTACGAGAACACCGCAGGATGGAAATTGCAGGAAAACTTTTTTTCTTCTTCTTAAGCACAATTTATTAAATACAAATAATGTAAAGGGTCTATTTTCCCCTTGCTTTGGTGATCTCCACAATCACACCACGCTGCGAGAGATGAAGGTTTAATTTCTCTTAGTCTACCGTCAGTTCTTAAACACTACTCAACTGTAGGTACAACATGTACCCCACAGCTCCTGTTCAGATACAATACTAATACAAAGGGTTTATTTTCCTTCTTCTCGGGTGATCTCCACGATCACACAACACTAACAAATATCGAAGGTCTAATTTCCCTCGATATCTCTATCGTCAGTTTTCCACACTGAACTGAACTGACTCCCTGTAAAAATCATATTTAAAGTAAATTTACAAATAAAACTTTTTTTTTTTAATTTTAAAAAATACATACGTATACAGATTCAAAGTAAAACATTTGATTCTTAAAACTAATAACAATATGTAAATTTCTTTTTAATGAACTCCCCAATTCAAAAGAGAAAACATTTCTCATGCTTGAATTTTGGAGTGCCATTGTAAAATGCATAGTTACACAGAGTATGTTATTACAAGTACTTATATTAATAAAATATATATTCATGAAGACAAGTGGACATAATGACTGACAGTATTGTCAGAGTAGGTACATATAATAAAGTTGTAACAATTTGGTGTCTGCAAATTTTGCGTATGTACTTTGCTTTCAATTTGATATGTAGATGAAATATTTTTAGAGATTATGTTCTAGTTTATTTTTTTTGTTGTTATTATTGTGATGATGAATTTAAAATTTATAATTAGTGTCGGGTTGGTCTATTAGTGTTTTTATTTGGGATTTAAAACTTTATAATTTTTTTCAGACTTGATTTTATATGGGAGAGCATTGAAAAATTTTATACCTTGATAAGCATAATGGTGTTGGGAAGCACTCGTTTTAAATTTTGGAATTTCTAAATTGCCCCGTGATCGTGGTCGGTTGTTTATGTTTGTGAATGTTGTTGTTGATGGATTGAAATGATTTTTATGAGTTTGCAATAATGAGTTCTTTTTGAAAATTTTATTAAGACTGAGAACCCTAAAAGAGTCAAATAGCTGTGTTGTTGGAAATACAGATGGTTTTCGTAAGATGACTTTCAAAATCAACCTCTGTACCCTTTCTACAGGTAAGAGGTTAGTTTTGAAAGTCCCACCCCACCCGATTATACCATATTGTAGAATAGATTGGGCAAGAGAGAAATAGATAGTTTTGATCATATTGGATGATAAGATGTTTCTCAGTCTAATAAATATGTATATAAGTTTTCTTATTCTGGTTACTGTATTTTGGACTTGTTCTTTCCATTTTAAGTGTCTATCTACTATGACACCCAGATACTTTATACCATTTTTGCTTGTTATTGGTAGGCAATTTTCATCGTTGCATTCCTTTTTATTTTCACGCTGTGATGAATGGATTTTAATAGTTATATTGTACTCGACATTTTTTACTTTCAAAGAAAAAGGAATAAAATAAGTTTTCTCCGTATTAAGTGAGAGACAATTTAGGTCAAACCATGTTTTGAGTATGTTTGTATTGATATTTGCTATACTCATTATTTCCTCCCATGATTTCCCTTAAGTGATAACTACAGTGTCGTCTGCATAAGATATGATATCTCCAACTATGGGAAGAGTGAACATTTGATTTACATATATAATAAAAAGGATAAGACCGATGATTTGAATGGTACATGGAGAAATTGTGAGAGCTAAGATTTAAAAACATTCCCGCAATTCGGATTTTAATAGCTAACAATAAAACATTTGCCTAAAAGTCGGCCGAAAAGGCCACTCCAATAACTACATCTTAAAATGATAAAACTATGGTTAATGAGCGAAAACTCCATGTATCTTTGAATATCTTAATATAGCTGCCTACATATCTTGTTATTAGGCAGGTAAATTGAAATATCTTATATATTTATGATTGTAAGTTAAATTATCTAATATTACTATGTGATCTATTCTAATGTTTCCTTAAAACTATAAATGTATTTACAAATATTTTCTTAGATATTATATTAAGAATGTTTAAATTGTTAGAACCTGCAGACAAGCTGTCATATGACAGCTTTGTGGGTCTACTCAAATTTTTTGTACAAAATGTATTCTGTAATTAAATAAATAATAAAAAAAAGGTTAAGGAACAAGCACAAATCCGTTAATCTCTTCTGAAACTGTTTCCTCCTCCCTCCCCCCCCCCCCCCCCTCCCATCTACCTACCGATCCTGTAATAATTTTGCCTACCTCTTTAAATTATTTAACGTTAAGTTATGAATATAAATAATCACACGGGTTTGCTTTCGGTAGAAGGTTAAGCGAAAACAGTGATGAAAAAGCAATCGTACGATGTCAGTCGGTTTGCCTCCTCCGCGCTCAGAAATTCTCGTCCAATATTTTGCAAATAAACTTTAAAAATTTTTTTTTAGAAGACGCACTCAATCAATTCTATCAAGGTACGTACATTTTAAGAACATAATATTTTCAGTAATTTTTGACGCTTTTTGACAGCTTTTGTGAAAAAAGACGAAATTTATTATTTTTGCTTTTTTAAATAAATCAACAGGTTGCCGCGTAAATACATTAACATGCAGATTTTTAAAAGTATTTGTTTTTATTTTTAACTTTATGAGTGAAACCTCAAATGGTAATATTTAATTAAATGAAGACAATATTAGCGAAACTCAATCTAAAATCTGGAGACATTGGAACCTGTGGGACTTCAACCCATAACCTTCAGCTTTCCGGGCCACAGCTCTATCAATTGAGCTAAGGTGTCTCTATCCGATTCGGTCATTTTTAATTGTATCATACTTCGACTAATAACTACTAACATATTATCTTCATTTACTTCATGGGTTCGAGTCCCAAAGGTGCCAATATCTTTTTCTGATTTTTCTGTCTCCAGATTTTCGGTTGAGTTTCGTTAATATTTTCTCCATTTAATTAATTTTTTTTTACATTCCATCCATAATCCATTACTCCAATTGCGATGCAATACGATGGCTCGAGAGAGTCCGGATGGAAAGGTTAAAAGGCCTCTCTCAACCAGTCCCTTTCGATCCGGCCCGCCATGCATAGGCAGGCGCATCCGCCGCTAAGACCTGGACAAACCTCACCCCATGGACCCGGGCACCCCTGCTAAGTCACTAAACTTAGCGAACCACTTGGGGTGACCTATGGAAAAGGTGTTTGATATCCAATAAATAGTTCCCGGGGCGGCGGTATCCATACGCGCCTCCGAAATTGAGAATGTAAATGAAATAATGCTTTTTTTTGCTACTAAGTACCTACCTACAATACGCAAATCCAAAAAACAAGAAGTTCGTGCAATGTCGCTGATGCACTATTCAAGATTTATTTAGCGAAAACCTAAAATAGTGTCACAAACCTGATCGTGCCGACGCGCGACACGCGTGCGCTATTTGTCGGAAACAAATAGGTACATACAACATACCAAAAATTAAAACTTCATAACCTTTTTCAAAATTCTTCAAGCTATATTTTGGCGACCCATTGCCTAAGCTATAATTTGATTATAAAATTTATACAATAAATACAATGTGCTGGAATATATTTTTTTATTAATTTGCAACGCCCTGGTGGTCTTTTACATGACAAGTTTATAATAAAGGGACGCAGTTTTAAATAAAAAAGATAAACTATAAAAATATAACGACTAAACATCATACGACAGGTAGATATATAGATAAATTGAGGTAAAGATAATGCATTACAATAAGAGATAAAGTTTTTAAGTTGCAGATGGCATAGAAAGAAACTAGTATAGGTATTAGTAATTACAAAATTTACGGGTGACTGACTAATTGTGACAAAATACGTGACAAAATGCAAAATACATAAAAATAAAATGGGAACATGTTTTTACATTGTTGATTAATACAGGAATACACAAATATATGCAACAGCCACTATGAGATGCTCCTTAAAATATCAAAATATTCTACATAAAAAAGTCATTCAGGTATTTCTTAAATCATGGTAAACTTGGATAAGTTTTAAGATTTTCACGGCCAAAAGCATTTTCGTTATTTGTTTTTGGGGTGTTATGCCGTGTTGCGCTACCTCCTTCTTTAGCCAACGTTTCGGACATCGTTGCAGTGTCCATCATCAGGGCAGATCCGGCAGATCCGGTAGATGTGTCGGATCTGCCGGATCTGCACTGATGATGGACACTGCAACGATGTCCGAAACGTTGGCTAAAGAAGGAGGTAGCGCAACACGGCATAACACCCCAAAAACAAATAACGAACATGGTAAACTTGTATTAAATTCATCAACAATTGAGGTGAATTTGTTTCCCAATTATTACTACATACCTACTTTAAAAAAGATATTTTATCACTTTTTCTAAAAACATTTAATACTTTTTCTACAAACATTTTCTAAAGAGTCTGATAACTAGTACACATATAATTCTCTTATGACTCGTTTGTCCTTGCGCTGCAACGTTGTTCAAAACCTTGCCAGAGGAAGGACAAAGCACACCACGTAATGATGACCCAAAATCAGTCACGATAACAATTTTGGCAGCGAAAAATCTCAAATGCTATATCCTTTGTAGAATTAATCTATTAAACCTGTTTCTCTTCCTTGCTGATAGAATTTCACAGATTATAATTAATTATTTTAATATAAAGATGAGAAATGAGACAGTAATTACCGTGAAATATTATGATTTTGTACACATTACCGGTGATAAAACAATATTCTCCAAGTACCTATCCGTAATTGAGAGATTAATGTTTAGATCAAATTATTAATTCGTTTAAGTCCTTAATGCAGCTTAGCACAAATCATATGAAATTTCTCGCTTCTCTCCGAAATCTTTGCAAAATAATTCTTGTTAATCTTATGTGTTAACTCGGAATTGGATTTTCAATTATCTTCCTTGCTACGTTCTTGACGTTTTCGTGAAATTCCATTAACAACTACCACCAGACAAGCTGCTACCGACAAAATTACACAATTAATATTGTCTTATATTTTTTTTTGAAAAATGTAGGAAACAAATGTTTCAATACTTATTTCTATTCTCTAATTAGTAAGAATGTTTATTGTGGTCGTCTACTAGGATGTGTTTTTAAGATCCTCGACTAAGAATTCAATGGTTGAGGGTTCAATTTCCAGTGTGCGCTAGAAAAATAGTTATTTCACAATTAAATCTTTAAAATAATATCTAGGGGGTACTTCACCAACTTCTTTATCCTATCCATAGGATAAAATATCCAATATGTAGCCACTATTCATAAGTTCGAGTACCAATATTAATAAATAAATTGTACGAATTATATATACGATTATTACATATACCTTGGTTATAAGAGTGTTCATATATATCGGATAATGTTAATATTTTGTAAAGCTCTTGGTAGGCTTAGTCAATTTTTAAATCCAATAACAATGAAGGTACGATTCAGAGTTCGGCGCAGGCGGAAAATCGCAGCGACAGACCGCAGACCGCAGACCGCAGACCGCAGTACATAAAGGTAAAAAATACATGTTTATGTTTTTTTTTTGTAAATAATCACTATTTATTTCATGCAAATTATAATTTACTGTTTTTTAGGTTTGCGGTCTGCGGTCTGTAGTCTAATGCCGTGCGTATATTAAACGAGTTTTGGTACGACTACACAAGTAAAATAATTTACACTGTGAACCATTTATTGGACAACCGACACCTCTGCCATAGGTAACCTTAAGTGCTTCGCTACATTTGGAGACTTATCCTGGGAGCCCGGGATCATGGAGTGAGGTTTGTCCGGGTCTTGGCGGTGGATGCATCTGTCCACCAGCTGCGTGCTTTGGTGGATCGGGAGAGACTGGTTGGAACATCGCCTTACACCGCAGTGGGGAGGGTGGATTCATACGTCCGTCACTCCTGGAGATACTGACCCGCAGACTACTGCCCACCCCTCATACCTTTTGCCTTCCCAGAACATAATCTCCTTCCTTTCCTCGTAAGACCCTCAACACAGCATTCTCAAAGACGGCCCTAAAGGGAATTATTTTCCTTAGGG
This sequence comes from Limnephilus rhombicus, assembly GCA_929108145.2. Classification (NCBI taxonomy): domain Eukaryota; kingdom Metazoa; phylum Arthropoda; class Insecta; order Trichoptera; family Limnephilidae; genus Limnephilus; species Limnephilus rhombicus. Next base: position 17,838,576 of record OV815271.1, on the reverse strand, counting down.
CCTCCTACAAGGAGCTACCCAAAAAAAACATTAAAAAAAGATTTCCATGGATCCATACGTCCGTCACTCCTGGACACGTCTACCCCCAGATTCTTACCCACTCCTCATACTTTTTTCCTTCTCAGAACTTCCTCTCCTTCCTTTTCTAAAATACAGCATCCCCAAAGATGTTACAGGTCCCGAGGGAAATTGCTTTTCTCAGGGCCTCCTGTAAAAAATCCTTCTGAAACAAAATTTCATCGTGCCCGGTATACATATATAATTTTTTTATACAACGAAATAGGCATATAATATCGAAAACGTGACGAGTTATTGATATGACTGTTTTTTTCTGTTTCAATCAGCCTCTTTGCCTTGCTTCCAATACATCAGTGTTGATATCAAACTCCGCTGTGGACTGTGGACTGTGGACTGTGGACTGCTTGCCACGTTTCCAGTTATATCATCTTATTACGGAGAGAACACGTTGAATTACGAGTATTATTCCATTGTATCAAAAGAGTATCTCACTTGCAGAATGGTAACAGCGGGCAATTCGCGAAAACTGCGAGAGTACGAGTCTTGCATTTTACCCTCAAATCGAGTGCATTACGTAGTTACGTGAAGCAGTTTGTAAAGTTATTCTAAGAGACAAATATAAAGTAAGTTAAGATTATTTCATCTACGTTTTTGCCACTTAAGTTACCGCATTCTGAATTTCTATAGACTTATCACATACTTCCATCGAACACTTTTTAAGCTTTAAAAAAATATATGTTATTTCTAAAAAAAATAGATAAGACATCTCTTTTCAGATGTCGAGTTGAAAAATAATCACATAAAATTCCCTTGATAAAAAAAAAATGCCGAGAAAAATAACATCTCGGTCTATATATATATATTATTAAACAAGTCATAGGCATGAAAACATTCCCTTAGTATAACCACTGGAGCGATTTATATTTTGCACTAGTCAGAAGTACACTGGAACATGCCTCGCCAATTTGGAACCCGCAGTACAAAGTATACATAGATAGCATAGAACATATTCAAAACTTATTTATAAAATATCTTACTTTCAAATTCAACAATAACTTTGAATGCACATTTCATAAACATTGCAACAAAGGCGAGCAAAAGCTGATTTGACATTTATACACAAAATTTTAAATAATTGACTGTACCCAACTTCTTTCCCTAGTTAATTTTAACATACGATTAAGACGTACACGCCATACAGAACTATTGTACCTTCTTAATTACAAGACAAATGCAGCAACTAATTCGCCAATCAATCGTGCTCTTCATATGTTCAATAATATTGGTCTAAATTCTAACACCGACATTTTCTCCGATTCTCTGCCCAAATTTAAAAAGAGCATCATGTCAATAATGTAAATTGTTCATACATAAATGCGCATACATACATACAAACACACATACTCACATACATACACCCTTACACCTTCCCACTACACATATCATCCGGTAATTACTTAACATGCACACCATAATGACACTACAATGAAACACATAGTATGTAGGTAGGGGAACGTTTTTGCAATTTTTAACGCCCCCCCTCCCGGTGACTAAAAACCTAAGCCCCCCGCCGCTCATTTTGACCAAGCGTGGTATTTTGAAGATCCCTCCCCCCCCCTGAATGAGTCACGTAGTATGGGTACGTTCCCTAGGTACCAACCATGAGATATACTCAATTGTAATTTTTTTTCACCTATGTAACTAATGTATTGTTTGTTTCTGTTTATAAATAAATAAATAATGCTTAAACCAGTCAGGATTTTGTAAAATCATATCAATGCAAGGCGGTTATACCTGTATTCACTGTATTATTCCATAATTGGATTGGACTGAAACCAAATCCCCCAAATCTAGGATACTAGTTAAGTCTTTGCTTAACTTCAATCGACTCCCTCTACTAATATCTACAGCCTATATGTCGGCTGAATATCTACAGCTCATATGTTGGACTAATATCTATGAACTTCAGAGTGAGGACTAATATCTACAGAGCTAAGGTTGAACGAATATCTACGGAGCGTAGGTTGGACTAATATCTACAGAGGGCAGCTGAGCAAGAGGTTGTACGGAAAAGCATAAATTACTTCAATTACGTAAAGGCTTAAACGTTTAAAGTACGTACATGAAGTATATGCATAATATTACGTATTTTGCTGTTTACGAGGACAATAATTTATTGAACAAACATGGAGGTCATAATACAAAGATATTTATTAATTTAATTATTTCGAAATACACGGCACCATAACCTAACCTAACCTAACCTAACCTAACTGACATAGAAATGGTCATGGTAACAGACTAAATAATTTAGAAGCACTCGAAATAAAGAAATCTGTTAAAACAAAAACCCAAATCCTTAATAATTAGCTATGTGTCCAATATTCCGATATTAGGGATTTTTACATACATAAATTAAGTTTTTTAAACTGCATACGCAATATTACGTTATTCCAATATGCTATACATAATTTCAAATCCAACCTCTGCCAGTGCTGTAGATATTCGTCCACACTTTGGTTCTCATAGATATTAGTCAGCAGTTTGGGCTGTAGATATTCGTCCTCACTTTGGTTCTCATACATATAAGTCCGATTTGTTCAGTTTTTGGAATTCCAGTAGATATTAGTAGACGCTTCCCTTCAATCAATTAAGGGCCTTTAACCAGCCAGCGGTCCACAATCCGGTAAAATCTGAAAGATGTTCTTACGATCGTACAGGGCGGTTCCAATGAGAAATATTAATTATTGTCCGTAGCAGCCTTTTAAAATTATAACTCAATATCGATTTTATTTCCAACCAAATTTGCTTTAATTTATACCTAAGTACATTTAAAAATGTTGAAAGGCGTGATGATAAAACTATTAAAATTTTGTACTTTTTGTAATTATTTTTTTATCTACTTTGAATATTTATGTATTTATCATTTTTCAATAATGTCTAAGGAAAATAAGACTACAAAAAAATCTTAAACATACTAATTTGTAAGACCGTAAATAGATGGACAAAATAGAGAAATTTTCGTCATAAATAATTGTTCGGATGTATTTTTGAATTACTTTATTTGAACTAATACGTAGTAATAACTAGGTAACGTATTGATTTACAATAATGTTTGATTACATGATATGAAATATGTCTTTTAAATAAGATTTTTCTTTCGAAATCAATTTATATTTTTTTGTGGAAAAGAGTCAATACGTCTAAAATTTGGTTGAGTCCCAAAGCGTTATCACAAATTGTTTGATAATAATAATACTAAGTATTTTAACCTGGGCTTATGATGAGTTTAGCTTTCAGGTGGGCAAGCATCTACTGCCCTATCAGTTTAAAGCTCAGCCGTAGAATTCAGAGAACTACGAGTAGTATAATTGTGATTAAGCTTCACAAAATGCGCTAATTAAACGTTTCGTGGTAAAATAATTTCATGGTACAGCCACCATCCGGCAGTAGTTTGCAGTGAAATTTTTGCGGTCATCGCAAATATTTTGTTTCGTCCGGGAGATCAATATATTTGATAGGTGTCAACCTACGTTCACGTCTACATAATGTATTTTTACCAATGATTGTTTTATATTTTTTTATGATTTGCCTATGTATCGATGATTGTTTTATATTTTTTTTATGATTTGCCTATGTACCGATGATTGTTTTACATTTTTTAATTAGTTTTTTGATATGGTGATATAAGACGATAAGTTGTTTGTTAAAAGCAGACTTCTTTGGTCAGTGATTTTGTAACTTTCTCGTAAAGAGGTTATAAACGAAAATGCCAACAAAAAGAGATTTTGCCAAATAAAATCAACGTTACGGAGAGATCTCATAAATTTTTGGTGAGAAAAAATGTTTTCAAAATATTTATTTCTTTAGTCATGTTTTACTTAGGCCACCTGCACAGTTAACTTAGTCAAACTGTAGATACTAGATGCCAAAGAAGCATGTCTAAGTTAATATTATGTTTGTTATAAGCTGTTAGAGTACATAAATAAAAAGTTTTATTTTTACATATTTGTTTTTTTTTTTTTACATTAACTCCACACAGGAGGCCCTGAGGAAAATGATTTCCCTCGGGGCCTATGTCATCTGGGATGCTGTGTGGAGGGTCTTTTTGAGGAGAGGAAGGAATGAACATTGGTCTTGAAGAGACCCAAGTTGTAGGAAGGAGGAACCACAGAGGCCGGCAAATCATTCCACAGCCGAGCTGTTGAACACAAGAACGAGTCGAAGAAACGACCCGTTCTCATGTGACAAATGTCAACCGTGTACAAATGTTGGGCACGCGTTTGGCGTGTTTCCCGACTATGCACCGGTGCCGAAGGGATCAATGATGCTAGTTCCTCGGAGCATCTTCCATTGTAATACCGGTAGAACAAGGATAGCATTTGTTAAAAGTTATCTCCCACGAATAATAGTTAATTTACAGCGTGCCACCAGGAAACTATTTCTTCGATATGTTGTAGTCAACATTTTATAAAAATTAATAATTATCGGCCACCGGCTACAACTTTTCATGTAGATAATGAAGATGGTGTGTAGTAAGTAAAATTTATAAAGTTTTAATTGAATTTCTAATTTGAAAGTACATTTTAGTTATTTGGAAAGAAATTGCACTCTCTTCCCTTAGATTTGATTTACCACAAATACGAAAATAAATCGATTTATTATTATTGTCATAACGGTAGTTTCAACGGAGGAAAGAATTGACGTCAGTGGGGGTGTATAGTATTAAAAAAAATCCTTTGCCACAAAATAATCTAGCAGCGTCAATAAAAAAGCCATTAGATTTCCGCTGTATTGTCCATCACCTGACACAAGCAGAAGAACGATAACGGAAGAATGGCGATAGAGATTAATAAAAAATAAGAGAGCATCGTTCTTAGAATAGGGCAGCATCAATCTTCCGGAAGTCTCCGTGTATGTGTTTGGGGACACTGGTGATAGATCAACTTCCCGGTCCCGAGAAAGACGGATAGTCTGACGTCTCTTTCATCACAAGCATCTCGGTCCAGCCATCACGCCAAATAGATTACTCTCGTGATTGTAACAAGTAAGTGGGCAGGATTGGCATCAAGGACTGAGTGAATTAGGGATTTTGGGGTGGGAGAATCACAAAACATAACTTTGTAAACGTCAAAATACGTCTTTGTAATATGAACTAGCTGAGCCGGCCACGCGTTGCTCTGGCTAATTAAACACAATGCCATCTGCTGGATTTTTATCCAACCTTTATAACCACCACCATCTTTGAGTTCGTCGCGAAGAGACAGACAGTCAGACGCCGCGGAGGACTTTAATTTATAATACGTAGAGATGGTGCAAAAGATTATAATAATGTACATGAAATGCTTGGGGAAACTAACGTATTTAAGTTGATAAGGATTAATACTGTATCAGTTAAAATAACTTTCCAATTACCGCATTGTACGTGACCATTTTTTTGACAGAATGGGTAAAGTAAGCTCTCCGTAAAAGATAGATATCGCGAACAGGCAGACAGACAGACGACGCGGAAGACTTAATTTATAAAATGTAGAGAAGATATAGAGATAGTAAGCTATCCGTAAAAGATAGATATATGCCATCGAGGACTTTTTTGTAGATCTATATAAGAGGAATATCCCACCATGCATTGTTTTGTCACATCTCGGCAGTGTTTTCGATGAAAACTACCAGGCGGCTTGACTTTTGCGACGATTCCAACAATTATCGTTATTTTTCAACCAATTAACATATAACCTAAACAAATTATATACCTAAGCCTTTTCCTAGAATCACTCTATCTATTGGAGAAAACTGCATGAAAATCGTGCGCCAGGATACGACGGTATAAATACAGAAATCTTGAAAAAATACTGCAATTTCCTAACCAAACCGATTACACGTATAATTAATATAAGCACTAAATATACACAAGACGCAATTGCAGAATTAACTAAGCTTATTTACAAAACATTAGATGGAGGCAAAAAAATCTTAAGTATATTCATTGACCTCCGTAAAGCTTTTGATAGTGTCTCACATTCAAAATTAATTAATAAACTAAATAATACAGGAAAAAAACTGGCAAAGCTAAATGGTTAAAAAGTTACCTCTATCAAACAACTCAACAGCTAAAAGTAAACAATGAACTAAGTGAAATATAAAATATAGATTTTGGAATTCCACAAGGAATTGTTTTAGGACCTTTATTATTCATATTATATGTAAATGAACTTTTTGAACTCCCAATCATTGGAAACATTATATCTTACGCAGATGATAAGTGATAACTATTGAAGGGAATTCTTGGAATGAGGTTGAAGTATCATCTAATAATGCAATAAATATCGTAAAACTATGATTTCACGAAAACTTATTGACACTAAATTGTAAAAAAACCCATTTCATACCTTATAGTCTAACAGGGAATATCTCAAATATAAATCTAAACATAAAAAATCACGAAAAAAATTGCCTCCTTAGAATCGCACCCGTAACTCAAACTGTATACACATTAGTAGTAAAGAAGATATAAAATATCTTGGAATAATTATCGATAATAACATCAAATGGAAAAGTCAAATAAATTCCACAGTAGACAGACTGAGAAAACTGATGCATATATTTTTACTAAAAAATACTGTATCATTAAAAATACTAAAAGATATTTATTATGCACTTGCGCACTCTGTACTACAATATGGAATCGTGGCTTGGGGGGGGGGGTACATTTAAATCATCCCTTCTTCCATTAGAAACAATTAAAACATATATTAATAAAAATCATTTTGAAAAAGCCCAACTACTACGCAATTATAAATGTTTTTCAAGATTTCCCGGTTCCCCCACTTACAAAAATTTATGACAAAATTGCACTATTACAAATACATAAAGATTTCTTTAGTAAAAATAATTTACCACAATTAAATATTAGCAAAAGAATAATATCTGTTGGAGGACTAACCGTGCCACTAGTACGAACCACAACAGCACAGCATCACTATATATTCAAGGGTATAAAATTATTTATTTATTTATTTATTTATTTATTAATCATTAACGCCCTTATGGGCTTTTACATACATTTACATTTTTATGTTTTAGTGCATACAGGTGTGTTTAGAATACAAAGAAAACATGAATAGTTTTTACACATGGTACATATAAATAAAGCTGGTAAGTAAAAAGTATAGCATTATACAATAAAGAGAAAAAAATCAGTTTTATATGTATATACGTATATAACAAATAATAATAATGGTGAGTTTTTAATATATGTGCAATTTATGTGTTGAATACATAGCGAAGTTGATTTTAAACAAAAATACATACTACCGACTTGCACCGCACTAAAATTAATATACAAAACAATTGCATTTTGACCAATTACTTTATCGTCAGAATTTCTGCAAGGAATTCAATTTCCGAAGACGAAATACTTTATACCATAAATATACCAATCCCCTTTATACTGAAACCATGGAATAATGTCAGATACTTCAGTAAACTATCACGGAGAGGACAAATGAGTTCGATAATATAATATAACAGAGTATCTAATTACAATCAAATTAAAATGTTAATCAAAGTATAAGTCGTTAAAGTAAATTTGTTATTATTACCTATTACAACGATAAACAAGAACAGTTTTTATAAGGTTTGTTTATAAATTATAAATTACTAACCTTTATTACGCCCTATATTGTAGGTGTTTTGACGGAACTTAACTATGAGGGTTTACAATAAACTGTGCACACAAAATTTCAAGATGGGGATTTATAGTTCTATTGTAACTGTTCCAATATACTGAATTTAAATTTGGACACTGACAGATGACGATAAACATCGATTGAGTTATATTCATTTCCAAGTCGATGAAGTCTTTCGATAGGCGAGTTTTCGAAGTAATTATTAGTAGGCGCGTTAACGAAGTACGGCGCATTCAATCTTGTATTACGGGTAGGTACTCGCAGTTGGATTAGTTTGGTTAAATCCAGGGCGTCCAGTCTGCCATTTGAAATATTGAAAAGACAAATTAAATCACTCATTGTTCGTCTTGAAGTTAATTCATTTAATTTTAGTAAGTCCATTAAAAATGTGTAGTTAAGTTCTTCGATTGGAATTCCTAATTTATAGTTTATAAATCTCAAAAACTTATGTTGCACTCTCTCAATTTTTTGTTGGTGAATCTTATAAAAAGGAGCCCAGATTGTTGAATTGTACTCTAAATGGCTTCTCACTAACCCAGTGAACAGCAACTTAAATGAATTAATTATTTTAAAATCTTTTACCGTCCTCAATATAAACCCTAAGCTTTTCATGGCCTTGTTAGTTATTTCGTTTATATGAGAAACAAAAGATAATTGATTGTCAAAAATAATACCTAGGTCCTTGATTTGTTCAACTCTTTTTAGAAAGATGTTGTTGATGCTGTATTCATATTTAATAGGATTTTTAATTCGGGCAAAAGTTATTGTTTGACATTTTTCAATATTGAGGAAGAGTTCATTATGGATGCACCATTCTTGTAGCCTCACAAGATTTGTTTGTAATACGCAACAGTCATTGAGATTAGTAATTGTTTTGTAAATTTTAAGATCATAAGCAAATAAAAGTATCATAACTCCATCAAAGATTGTAGTTATGTCGTTGATGAACAAGGAAAACAGCACTGGTCCCAGATGTGACCCCTGGGGGACTCCGGAGAAGATTTCGAATTGATTTGAAAAGTGCAAGTTGAGTTTGACTGAAATTTTTCTATTGTATAAATAACTTTCAAACCATCTCAAAATATGCCCCGTTATTCCAAGGGATTTTAATTTGTGCATAAGTATTTTGTGTGAGACTTTGTCGAAAGCTTTGCTAAAGTCAGTGTATACCACGTCTGTTTGAAGACGATTGTGCATATTATTAAATAAGTATTCCTGATAGATCATCAAATTTGTGAGAGTAGACCTTTTTGACATGAAACCGTGTTGTCTATGTGAAATTACTTTATTAATCTCAGGAGATAGTTTAGAGAGCAGAGCAGATTCAAATATTTTCGGGATCGACGACTGGATACAGATAGGTCTATAGTTGGATATATCGGATTTATCACCCTTCTTGAAAATTGGAGACAGAAAGCTTGTTTTCCATTTATTCGGAAAGATGCCAGTTTTTATTGACAAATTAAAAAGTTTAGTAAGAGGATAAGTTAAGATTGATAAGCATTTAGATAAGAAGATTGTAGGAATGTTATCGGGACCAGCCGATTTTTTCGGGTCTAGGGACTTTAATTTATTTCTAATATCACTTTCTTCAAATATACATTGATTGAAATCGATCTGGTTATCATTAGATGTTGTGGCGTTGAATAATGGAGAGTTGTTTGCAGAATCGTAGACTTTGCTGAAGAATTCAGCAAACAAATTAACGATTTCTTGGGGATTATCGGCCATTTTGTTATTTAAATACATATTAGAGGGTACACCGGAGTCATTATTGTTTAGTAGGTTTGAAAATTTATAGATATTTTGAGGGTTGGCAAGAGCCAATTCTTCGCAGTTATCGATGCACTTTTTGTAACATAACTTGGAAATTTTTTTGATGCTCGTTCTTAGTTCACAAAATTTTGCGTAATCAATAGGATCATGTGATGATTTGTAAGCTTTATGAGCGATTTTTTTGTCTCTAATTAATTTAATAAGATCGGTACTAAACCATTTTGGGTAATTATGCGTATACATTTTTGAAACGGGTACAAATAAATCAATAGCATTATTTAGAATTAAGTAAAATTTGTCAACCATTACATTGATGTTTTCTTCAGTGTCCAAAAATTTCCAGTCGGTTGAAGATAAAAAATTAATGATTTGATTATAGTCTGCTTTGAAAAAGTTCAACTTAGTTGATGCAGATGGATTAAATAAATTACCCCTTGATAAACGATCGGAAGAAAACTACGTCAAATACAAAAAAAAAAATTAAATTAAAATACTCTAGTACCACCTCATAACTTAACTTATTGTTAAGAAATATGTTTTTGCCTTATCAATTCTTTGAATCATTTATTAACTAACCTATATTTTTATTACTTTAATCTGTATTTTCTCATAAAATTACTAATTTTTTTTGTTAAATTAATAATATTTTTTGTTTAATTTAAACAAATGTAAAAATATTTAGTTGTCCTCTCCTAAACACAATCAGCTGCTTTACTAGGAGAGTGATTGAAATATTGATGTTTATATTTTGTTGTAAAATTGTAACCTTGTTATATGTTTCAATAAAAAAATTTAAAAAAAATTTTTCAACCAATTTACAAATAACCTTAACAAATTATATACCTAAACCTTCCCCACGAATCACTCTATTCATTGGTGAAAACCGCATGAAAATGCGTTGAGTAGTTTTTTGAGTTTATCGCGAACAGACAGACAGACGACACGGAGGACTTTACTTTATAAAATGTAGAGATATCTAATACAGTTCTTTTGCTAGTACACATCATCAACAATTACTCTGTTTTAAACTAAGATTGGTTTTTTTTTTTTAATATCGACCCATTCGCTTAGCACGAGCATCGTCAGGCTATAAATTAAACTGATTTAATTTATACCCAGTTTAATTCATACCCTGATGATGCTTATGAGCGAAACCTGTCGGTATTAAAAAAAAACTAATTAAATTGTGGTTAAACAAAGTACTTGTTTTATTACCTTCCTTTTTTGTTACAATTAGAGATAATGATAGCCTCACTGGGATTTCTCGTGCTGAGGATTTCATATACGAGTACATAATATTAAAATTTTATTATATCGATAATGTGATATGATACGTGTTTCTGGACCTTAAAATAAGTCAGGTGCGCATCATACATATTGGAAATTTTAAATGTTGGATTACTCTAAGGAATTGTTGATAAAATCAAAAATATCTGGCATTAATAAAGAAAAAAACTTTTGTTATGCTTGGTTACTAGCAAAGATACAATACATAAGAGATATTATTAGACCGTACATCGCGACGTACGGTCTAATGGTCCTAGTTTAACCGCATCGCCTCAGTTCTTATTTGTCCAATATACCATTTTAGTTTTTGTTCAATATCCACTTTAAAATTAAAAAGAAAGTATAAAAAATGATAGTTAATAGTTAATCACTTAACCAAGAATTACTTAAACTAATAAGCCATTTACCTTTATGTAAATAGCTTTATATTAAACCGTTGTCATAATGTTTCATTGAAATAATGAAAGAAAACCTTCTCCTCCTGTAAAATTTTCTAATCGTCTGTTGGACAAATACGAACTAAGACGACGCGTAGTCCGCCGATAGTCGGGCGGCCATCATAGCTTATCACCTTATGTTAGGGAAAATTGTTAGTTTTGCCGATGACACTGTCTTACTGTTTGAAGCTGACACTTGGCAAGCCGTCTACGAAAAAGCTGAAACGGATATAAGCGTTATAAAAATGTGGTTAGATACAAATACACTCACACTGAACATCGAGAAAACTAAATATGTCACATCAAGCATAAATATTACAGGACCATATCCATAATCCATGATCCATATCGCAAGTGGAAACTTCAAGCTCAAAAATCGTAAACAAAATAAGAAAAACAATGCACTCTTTCAGAACGATACGAAACTTTCATCACTTACAACACTTGAAAATGATTTATTTTTCCGTCTGTCAATCTATTATTGAGTATGGCATCGTAGCATGGGGAGGTGGCACTGCATCTGTACTAGATCCAATCATAAAGGTACAGAAAACCATTTTAAAAATAATCCTTAGACTACCTCTAATTGCAGACTTGAACTTTATCTTTAATATTATGAATGTGTTTGACGTTCGGCAGATAAACGCAAAAACAATCCTCCATCATCTGTACACAAATAGGTATACATAAATACTATGAAAAAAGATTAAATACTCGCTGTACACGACACAATAACAGAGACTTACTACAAATTCCCATAACGCATACTACTTTTAGTCAACGAAACTTCAGATACCTTGCAACAAGACTTTATAACATTCTTCCATATAGAGTAAAAAAGTGTGATTCACAAAACAAATTCAAAAATAACATAAAAATTTGAATAAGAAATAATGTTAGGGCCTTTACCGGCGCGCTCACTCAAATTCGAAATTAAGCCAATGTACTGATTATTATTATTATTCAAAATTATTGTTAATGCAACCAATCCATTGTACGATTATATTTTAATATAAGTGTAGGTATGTCAATAAGTAATATAAATTGATATAAAAATTATAACCTCAACACAGGGTAGCCTAGTGACACGTATTACGAAAAACCTAAATTTATAACTATTTTCTATTCTTCAAGTACCTACCTACCTACTGTTCATGTTTACATTATTTTCTGTTGTTAACCTTTTGTACTTACAGAAACCATTGTAAACATTAACACTGAATATATTTGTTTTGTTAGTTATAAATCTTTCAAATTTCGTTTAATAAAGATATATTATTATTATCTTTGGTTATTAACCGAACGATTCAAACGTATTTGAAATATTATAAATAACACTCCAATAAGCAAATTGGTATTAACATCCTTTTGACTATCAAAAATTCAATAAATATCTGCATTTTTGGTTAAAATTCTTGACAATCGCTCATCACATCATTTAGTTGGAAAAAAATTATGAGCGATTTTTGAGCATTGCATTGATTTAAAGGCAATTGTTTGATGATAGCTTTATGCGAAAACTTCAAATCAAATAAAATAAATCAATTAAACCATTTCCGTGCAGTAAAAAAAAATGAGGCAGCTTTCATCTATTTGCAATCGTATATAAATTTGGGCTATCTTCATAATATCGGTAGCCGCTAGTTAAATCGAGATAAATGGTTCTCCGCATTCGCTAATCTGCTCTGGTGCAATAAATTAATGTGTGGTGGGACCGCGGTCGGCCAACGTTATTGATAGATATATACATTACCTTCCACCAGACCTATTATCGACTAACAGAGATACGACTGGGTAATCGGACGATCGCGAATTTTGCGTTTAATTCCCCGCTTCTATGGGTAATTTTAACATCACGTTGTAATTTAGGCATTTTCAATTTTTGCACTTGAACGTGAGCCATCTGCCGTGATCTGCTCTTAAAATGCCCTATTATATGACTACGCCTGTATGACGAAGCCTTAGGAGCCAAAAAAATATGAAATATTTATAATAATATCTCAAAAATAGCAAAGAAGGTAATTCTTTTTTAGCATTAGCTCCACCCAGAAGACTCCAAGTTCTCGGAAGGAAATCGGTACGATGGGTGAATATGAATCTGGGAGTCAGCAAGTTTAGAAGTGACGGACATGCCAATCTATCCCTTCCATTCTGCTCTCCCTCAACCAGTCTCCCCCGTACCGGCCTAACACGCAGTTAGTGGACAGATCCATCCGCCGCCAAGATCCGGACAAACCTCACCACATGAATCTGGGCACCCCCTGCTAAGTCACCAAACGTAACCACTTGGGGTGACCATGTTGGTTTTCCAATAAATAGCTGTGGCAAAAGTTTGGTATATTTGAATACCATTTGAAAGGTTAAAACCTTTTCAAGCAAAGTAGGTACGTCTACTAAATAAATATCGATTTCTTTCAACCCCTGTTTGCAAAATAAACTCATTTTAATATTGAGAACGGTGTCCCATAACCATTGGAGAAGGTAGAATAATTGCATTCATTGTGGCAGGAACTATTTCAGTAAAGATTGTAGAGCACTGAGCTCTAATAAATCCATTGAGTGACATTGATTAGTCTATTTGGACGAGGGCAAAATAATCTCACGGTTTCATAATACCTTTCAAATACTATCAAGGTTAGGTTTTATTTTTTTTTATTGAAACATTTAACAAGGTTACAATTTTTACAACATATAACATCAATATTTCAATCACTCTCCTAATAAAGCAGCTGCTTGTGTTTAGGAGAGGACAACTAAATATTTTTACATTTGTTTGAAATAAAACAAAAAAATATTAGTGATTTTGGAGAGAAAATAAAGATAAAAGTAATGAATATATAGGTTAGTTAATAAATGATTCAAAGAATTGTTAAGGCAAAAACATATTTCTAAACAATTAGTAAAGTTATGAGGTGGTACTAGAGTATTTTAATATATATATATTTTTTATATTTGTCGTAGTTTACTTCCGATCGTATATCAAGGGATAATTTATTAAATAATTTTATACCCTTGAATATATTATAGTGATGCTGTGCTGTGTGGTTCGTACTAGTGGCACGGTTAGTCCTCCAACAAATATTATTCTTTTGTTAATATTTAATTGTGGTAAATTATTTTTATAATAAACACAATTAAATAACTTTGTATCAATTCCACTTTATTATTTCTTACTCCAACCGGTTTTGGTTCGTCCTGAACCTTCCTCAGGGGTGAATAAAAATAAACAGTATATTTTTATTCACCCCTGAGGAAGGTTCAGGACGAACTGAAACCGGTTGGAGTAAGAAATAATAAAGTGGAATTGAAACAAAGTTATTTAATTGTGTTTATTATAATTATGTATTCCCACAAAGTGTTTGCTACATGTGAAGATTTAAATTATTTTTATTAAAGAAATCTTTATGTAATTGTAGTAGTGCAATTTTATCATACATTTTTGTAAGTGGGGGAACCGGGAAATCTTGGAAAACATTTATTGTTGGGTAGTAATAAGACTTTTTTAAGATGATTTTTATTAATATTTTTTTAATTGTTTCTAATGGAAGAAGGGATGATTTAAATGTACCCCCCCCCCCAAGCCACGATTCCATATTGTAATACAGAGTGCGCAAGTGCATAATAAATATCTTTTAGTATTTTTAATGATACAGTATTTCTTAGTAAAAATATATGCATCAGTTTTCTCATTCTGTCTACTGTGGAATTTATTTGACTTTTCCATTTGATGTTATTATCGATAATTATTTCAAGATATTTTATTTCTTCTTTACTTCTAATGTGTATACAGTTTGAGTTACAGGGTGCGATTCTAAGTAGGCAGTTTTTTTCGTGAATTTTTATGTTTAGATTTATATTTGAGATATTACCTGTTAGGCTATAAGGTATAAAATGTGTTTTTTTCGACATTTACTGTCAATATGTTTTCGTCAAACCACAGTTTTACGATATTTATTGTATTATTAGCTGATACTTCGACCTCATTCCAAGAATTTCCTTCAATAGTTATCACTTATAATCTGCGTAAGATATAATGTTTCCAATGATTGGGAGTTCAAAAAGTTCATTTACATATAATATGAATAGTAAAGGTCCTAATACAGCTCTTTGTGGAATTCCAAAATCTATATTTTCTATTTCACTTAGTTCGTTGTTTACTTTTACCTGTTGAGTTTGGAAGAGATAACTTTTTAACCATGTTTTAGCTTTGCCAGTTGTTCCTATATTATTTAGTTTATTAATTAATTTTGAATGTGAGACACTATCAAAAGCTTTACGGAGGTCAATGAATATACTTAAGCATTTTTTGCCTCTATCTAATATTTTGTAAATAAGCTTAGTTAATTCAGCAATTGCGTCTTGTGTGCTAAGTTTATCTCTGAAACCGTATTGACTAGGGTTAATACGTTTTGGTTATCTGTATAATCAGTAATTTGTTTTTTTTTTTCCTTTTTCGTATATTTTTGCGATGTTGGATAATAAGGATATTGGGCGGTAATTGTTTATTTCTTTTGGATCTCCGGATTTATATACTGGGTAATAATGGCTTTTTTATAGTTTGACGGGAATATTCCATATTTAGTGCTTATATTCATTATTATGCGTAATGGGTTTGATTAGGAAATTGCAGTATTTTTTCAAGATTTCTGTAGTTATACCGTCGTATCCTGGCGCAGCACCATTTTTAAGTGATTGTATAATGTTTTCAATATTTTTTTCTGTAGTCGGTTTAAAAATTGAAAAATTGTTATTTGTTATTTTATCTTCATGTATGTCATCAGGTTGATAATTTTGATCAATTTTATATTCATGTTTTTGACCGACGGTTGCGAAAAATTTGTTGAAAATATTTGCGCACATTTTTGGTTCACGGATAGCATTTATTTTATTTCCATTATTGTTTACGACATTTATTGTAGACTTATTTTTTTCGTTTATAGTGTTCCATGTTTTTTTAGGGTTTTTCTTTGAAAGGATTATTTTCTCCCTGTAATATTTTTTTTTTTTTGGGTCTTTGATAACTTAAATGAGTTGATTCCGGAATATTTTGTATTTGTTTTTTATATGACTATTGGTAGGTTTTTTTTTGTATGTATCAAGAGTTTTTCTTTTTTCCGAATAGATATAAGTAATCCTTGCGTGATCCATGGTTTGATTTTCCTTAATTTAGAACTAGGTTGATTATTTATAAAGGTTGTACAGTCTTGAAAAAATATAGGGATAAATATTCTTCATATTAATCTTAAAGGAAAACGTTTAGATAACTAGAAGAATATATAACTTGGAAATTAAAAAATCCCTTAAAAATAATGAATCTATTATCAACAAACAAAAAATATTGTCTTATAGCCCAATCATGGATTTGTTCCCCTACCCACCCACTCTACATTAATACCTACACACCCAATTTAAATTTATTTATTTATCTATATAAGGTATGTTTACATTACATTATTCGATGCCTGTCTCACTAGGGTATACCTGTGTTAATAACTAGCAACGGCTCCACCCCTACCATAATAAAACATTGTTCGAAACTGTCGAATTAGTATAAGCTTTCCCTGAAGAAGGAACGTTTGTTGCGAAACCGGTCGGATTTACGCATTATATAAGTGGTTTATACAAAGTTGAATTGTTTCATTTTTCTATAATGGATAACCTCAAAGTTATAGCTACATCCAAAAATATTAAATTGTTCAGTTTGGAAATTATGTTAATATTGTTTCTAGAGTCATTTAATCCCGAGTTTTTATTTAAATCACAAACAAAAATATTTGTATGGTGATCTGTTATATCATTTTTCCATATTAATTTAATAGATTTAATTATTTCTGTGTGTTTAATATTGCTCCATACGTGGTCCAGGCATGACGGAAATTGGTTTACAAATTCTCCTGTGAAATTATTTACACATGATATAAAGTTCATTTCATTCATAGCATTTATATAATCTATTTTATTTTTACCGTGGTTATTTGGACCAATATTAATATTTAAATCACCTATTACGATACAATTTAGATGGTTTTTGTTACATAGTATTTTTTTAAATTCTTCCATAAATAAGGTTACATCAGAGCTGTGTGTTCGATATATTGCTATTAGGTAAGCGGTACTATCTCTGGCACCCCCCCATTGATTGGCACTCCTGAATTGAAACAGTAATATTAGTGGCTACGGCGAGAAATATATCCCAATTTTAGACATATTGTATTCCCATACTATCCTATTTTTAGATGGGCATAATTTATTTCATTCATAGGGCAACATTTTTCAACTATCGACTGATCCGTGGACGCGGGTTGAGCTCATTACGTTTTATCAAAATTTCTTATTGTTTTCATAAGGTAAGTCTTCCATTATATTGGTAATTATTTCAAGTTTTTACAAGATATTGATATATTTTAGAGTATTGTGTTGTAAATACAGGCCAAAGGTGAGTTTCTTTGCGATCCTAACTTAGTTTAAGCGTCTGGCTAAGATAATTGCCAGGTGCCAATGATTGTGTGTAACATTTGTATGGAGGTCTATTCATTGGCATGCATGCCAATCACTATAATTTCATTGAATAATTGATAAATTGTGTTTTTTTAGACAATTAATGTGTACTTTTGCTTAAATTCAGCAGTACAATTAGAACAAACATTTGTTTAATTAAAGTATTATTTTTGGCAGTGCCAATCACTATGACCTGCACATGCCAATCATTGTACTGATAGGTGTGCCAATATTTACACTGCCAATGATACACACTCTAAAGTTTACACTATTAATTGATTTTAAATTATTTTTTTTTATCTCACCATCACAAAAACCACAAGAAAACACAAATTTATTGAACTACGAGGACTTTAAAAGGATTGTTGGTGATGAAAAAATTCAAATATTTGAGAAACACCAATTTGATAATGAATCATCAGATTTTTTAGCACTGTTTACGATTTTTCAAAAATTAAATGATCAACATTCACTAGTTTCGGCCAACAAAGAAGCTGGAGAATTTGCCGGAATATCGTATGATTTGATCTTATGCTTTGATTCGGAAGATGAAGTACCTTTGAACACAATTATTGCCAACGATTTGCAAAAACGAACGAATGACAGCCACTATTTGTCAAATGACATTCCAGATGAAGAATCGCCTCAATTGAAGCTAGCAGATAGCATCCCTTCTGGTAGCAGTGCATACAATTATTCACAAAAGTCCACACAGGTGAAAATAATAAATAACGATTTTGTACAAAACCAGCGCGTGACTCCCACAAAGCATAATACTTCATTAAATGATATCCTGGATTGGCCAAAGATGCCAGAGAGGAAAACCAAAAATATAACAATGAAAAAAACTTTTGTTTGGACTAGTAAAGAGTGGCTTGATATTGAGGAGGTAAAAATGAATGCAAAAAATAAATTGCTGTTAGAAAAAGCGGCTAGAAAAACTCAAAGAGAACAAAATTCCAAAGTTTAAGCTGAAAGTTCTAAACTGATTAACAAATCAAGAAAAATATCACATAAAAGGAATAAGAACAGAGCAATTGAAAATTTGTCCGTTCAAAAGCCAAATGAATGTTTGAATTCTGAAGATACTCTTCTACCAAAGATAAACAAGAATGGTTCGACTACAACACAATTTTATTCCAAAACTTCTTGTAACCTCGTACAAAAACCTACAAACTTAAAAATAATTACTCTTCCTGAAAACGAGAAATCAATTGGAAAGGAAAATGAACTATCAACATCGAATAACATTTTCCAAACCAACAATGCAAGCGTGCATAAATCTGTTGAACCAAAAATAAAAATCATTTCATGCGTGATACTCAAAAAACCATTTCAAATTATAGTTAAAAAACCCGTTTCCGATAATGACAATAATATTCAAATTCTACCAGATGACACGAAAAATCTTTCGGAAAGCGAAATTATTGAAGCCTGAGTTTTTTTTAATGTTTGTAAAATATTAATTTTTGGTAAAATAATGTGAATACCTTTGTGAATTGTATCCTCTTTCAATAAAGTTAACTGAAAAAAATGTTTTCATTAAATAGTAATATGTAACACGAAGTGCCAATGATTAATACTTTTTGCAATGCCAATTAATGTAACGTGGGTGCCAATGATTGTACTTTTCATATGTTTTCGAGTTGATTCACTATAGTTAGAAACGCAAGCAAAATGAAAGACAAACAACATTGAAAATTTACTATTTTTATTAATGTGATAATTTGTATTATAAGTTGTGTAGTTTGGGATGATTGGTATATTCACGTTTGCATGTATGTGCGCCTCGGATAGTATTATGAAATCTGGTTGTGAACATAATGTATTTAGGGATACCAGAAGTTCATACATGTTTCTATGTATACTTCTTATGTTTAGGTGCAAGTTTGTTAGTCTATTCATTATATTTTCACAGATCTTATTGCATTCACTGGCTACTTCACATACGTATTCTTCTATATTTAGATTTTTATCAATTTCGTTTAAGTTAAAATTTTCCATTGCATTTATTTAGGTGTGATAAAATATGTATATATAATTCTACGAGTAAACAAATAAGTAATAATACTCATAAATTGTGTTACGGTATTCTTGCTCGATTTCAATTCATATCTGAAATAGTAGGTTTTGATTTTTTCTATAAGATTTATTTTATGTAGATATTTATTGCATATAGAATATTGGCAGCGTGATATATGGATTAGTAATGTAGATAATAATAATGTTGAAATAATATATCTATAATAAGACTTTAGTAGTCTATAATTTATTAGCCTTCGATAAACGCTGCTGTGTATTCTTATTTTGTTATCTATTTTCTGGTAGAAATATAGAAATGTAGAATGTAGATGTAATGTGATGTAAAAAGAAACATAAAAATGTAGTATGTGTTGTCGCGAAGAAAATATTCAGGTTTTTTATCATCAATATAGAGAACGATTTAATTTTTTTACTTTTAAATATACATAATATACTGATTTTATTTTATGTAGAATGATGAAAGATATGCCGTTTTATTAAAGTATAGACTATAGAATTTTTATTTTTACATCTTGTGGATATTCAGAAATACATATGTAAGACATTGAGAACAGACATGAGATATTTTTATATACATCTCTAAAATTTATAACAATATTAAAAATTTTGTTGCGGAAGAGCAAGTATTTTATAGTAATATTGACAGTTAGTTTGATTATGGACATCGTTTTTTTAAAGTTTTTTTCAGCGGTATTGTTGTCTTATTTTTTTTTAGGTAGGTTTTTATTAAGGTAGGTAATTTACGAAGACGCCGTGGTGGTCGACGGAATACTGAATAAAGTAACCGTGTTATCTGGGAGAGAACTTACTTACCATTATATTTTAAATAGAACGACAAAAATAGAACGAAATGGATCGACTCTACTAAAGAACTGACTAAACTACTCTACTAAAATTGTGGTGTTCGGGCGCGTTTAGTTACTAATATACTCGCTACACGACTTAACTACTTGCCCAGTGCAAACGGGTCTTTAGAGAGTGTTAAACACATAAAACTACCTCAACAAGGAAAAAAGTAAAGGGACACTCATTTTTTTTTTTTACATGAGTTCCACACAGGAGGCCCCGAGGAAAATAATTTCCCTCAGGGCCTATGTCATCTTTGGGGATGCTGTGTGGAGGGTTTTTTAAGGAAAGGAAGGAGAGGAGAGTTCTGGGAAGGAAAAGGGTTTAAGGGGTGAGTAGGAATCTGGGGTTCAGTGTGTCCTGGTCATCCGCCTCCAAGACTTAGACAAACCTCACTCCATGAACCCGGGCACCCCTGCTAAATCACCAAACGTAGCGAACCACTTGGGATGACCTATGGTAGAGGTGCTGGTTATCCAATAAAGGTTCTCGGGGCGGTGGTACCCATTCCCGCCTCCCAAATTGTAAATATGAACTAATATGAAAATCAAATGCTTTAAACACTTGGTGGGGCAAGGAGGATCTTGTCACCGTAGACTGGAACCTTTTATTAATTTATTTATTTGTAAGAGACTAACTAACGAGGACGGACCGCCAAATAACTAGATCGTTCACATTCATACATCGTCTCATACATGCTCTTCTATTATTCCGACTCTTCACATGGCCCGACTCAAGTATCTGATTCACTTGGTCGTGTCTTCCTCGGGCGTCCACGACTTCTTCTTCCATTCACATTTACGTCATGTCTTACACTCCTTTCCTCGTTCATTCGCTCTACATGCCCAAACCATCTGAGCGTCCCTTTATTAATCTTAATCATTACGCTTACATCAATCAGCCTTGCATTCTTCGCGGTTCTCCACATTTCTCACACTATCGTACATGGTTTTACCACACATACGCCTCAGGGATCTCATTTCTACAGCATTCAGTCTACTTTCATCCTTCCTCTGCCAGTTCCATGTCTAACTGCCATACATCAGGGTTGGTACCAGAACTCCATTATGGACGGCTAACTTCGCTTCTTTGGACAGTTTTTTTGTTGGCGGTGTTCAGTCCTCCATTAATAGAGTTGCCTGCATTTACCCTTCTTTCGATATCTCTGTCAGCCCTTTCATCTCTCGTAAACATACTTCCCAAGTACAGAAACTCATCCACCTGCTCTAAATACTCATCATTCACAACTATGTTGCACATTGTTTTCATTCTCTCTCTTTCAAATACCATGACTTTAGACTTACACTTATCATTAACTCATTCTTCATACATACTTCGTTCATCCTAGATACGAGAGACTGTAGAGTGTAGATCTTCCATACTATTAGAAATCAGTACCGCATCATCAGCATACAACAGGCAACATACTTCCAGATTACTCAAGATGAGGAGAGGAAGAGGAAAATAGGATAAGGATAGGAGATGCTCCCGATACATTCTACACTCTTGTTTTCGATAGTACGCGTTACTTCTATTCGGTATTTCTGAAGGGTAGGTATTGTTAGAAATGTCTATATTGTAAAATTTTGTATTATATTTCGCACGTATACGGGGAATTGGGGATTTTTTCTAATGTTAGTTCTGCATGTAAGCAAACGAAATAATTTGGATTGTCTTTTTGATCTTGTCGGAAGTCGGAATATGGATTTTTGTTGAGTTGGTAAGCTCTGGCGAGTCCAGGCCATTATTCAGAATTTTAAATAACAAAATTTGATCAAAAATTAAACGTAGTGTATAAAGGGAGTTGAAGTTGTGAAAGTTTAAAGATTCTGTGTAATTTTAAAAGTGTAAGTTTTGATTATAATTTATTTGTTTAATTTTTTTTTTATTCTTTCAATTCTTCCGACATGGGTTTTGTAGAAAGGAGTCCAGATCGGTGCAGTATTCTAGGTGGGGATGTATGTACGCTGTATAAAGGTAATACACAGTTGTAATGTTGCGGAAAGGTTTTGTTATACGAATTATAAATCCCAGCATTTTGTTGGATTTGTTTATGATTTCGTCAGTGTGTATAAAGCTTAAACATCCAGTATTACTCCAAGATCCCTGATGGATTCAACTTCTTTAATATTTGACCCGTTTATGATCAAATTATTATTTATTGCATTTTGAGGTATTTACAACAAGTTTGTTTAATTTACAATAGACAAAAAAAAGATTGAGGTCCTCTTGAAGTTTTCTCCCGGTTGGGACAAGGCGGGAAGCAAATATCGAGATATATAAAGCAGCGGGAGCGGAAAGCGGAGAACAAGAAGCAGCGAGTAATATAAGCTGGGAACATTAAGTGGGAAATATGAAGCAATAAGCTG
Source organism: Limnephilus rhombicus (assembly GCA_929108145.2). Taxonomy (NCBI): domain Eukaryota; kingdom Metazoa; phylum Arthropoda; class Insecta; order Trichoptera; family Limnephilidae; genus Limnephilus; species Limnephilus rhombicus. The sequence goes on along the minus strand of OV815271.1, from coordinate 17,815,614 downwards.
GAAATATGGAGCAGCGTGAAGCAAAAAATCAAGCAACAGTAAATGGGAAGCAAGAAATAGGAATCATGCAAAAGTGGAAGAGAAATCAAGCAACTGGAAGGACGAAGCAGAGGCAAGCTAGAAGCATGTAGCGGAAAGCATTAAATAACGGGATGCTAAATTGATATAAAAAAAAACTATACTGGGGAAGCTGAAAGCCGGAAGCCGGAAGCGGGAAGTAGAAAGCTGGAGGTGGAAAGCGGGAAGCAGGAAGTGGGAAGCAGGACGCTGGAAACGAGAAGAAACGGAAAGTAAAAATAAGCGAAAGGTGAGAAACGAGAACCAAAGCTCACTCAAATCCTTTCGTCCTACCGATTCTACCTTCCAATATTGGCCTATTAGGTTACCATGCCGATTAAACTCCATAACAAACCAGTGCCCTCTGGTGTACCGGTCTCACCGGGACAGGAGTACTCCGTAATTATCGATAATAATAAAGTCAGTGAAGGCAAAGTCAGTTATGCAAGAAATTGGAAAATGAAAATTTTAATTCGCTCTAGATAGGGAGGAAAATTACTCAAATCGATATATTTTAAATATACGTCGCTACGAAAGGGTTAAAATTATCAAACGACATCAGGGTTCCGAAAAAATATCTTGAAAAGTATTTATTAAAAGTAAAATGATAAATCATTCCTACTTTTTAACATTCACTGCACTTGGGTTGCAGCAAACGTAAAATGGATGTCTGTATGTCGCGCAATGTAAGGGGATACATTAGAAATTAGACGCTGCGTGTACCAGATAAGTCTCGGAGAAGCATTTTATTTGATGGATTGCGCAATGCGCAGCTCTCCTACTTAAGTCTTGTCATCGCGAGAAGAATATAAATGACAAGTTAATGCTTGATGCTCTCAACAGCTTTACGGCTTTAAAAGCCACTAGGTGACTAATAGACGTTAGAGATTTATGCGATTTGATGTGGTGGGTACTTAGGGCACGTATTACAATGTACAGATCCGCTGATAGGACCCGATAAATCCAATACATCCAGCAATACGGTAAGTAGGTACCTACTTACCGTATTAGTTTTGTACGTTACGTACCTAGAGAAATTCCTGTATTAGTTTTATTAGGTAATTTACAAATTGTCATGGCAAGATGACTATTCAGAAACTTTTTTAAAGCTTTCATAATGTAAATTACTTAATTTGAATATCTTGGCTTGAGGTGGTCCATAATCCAGAATGCTGGACTAGCAGCACAGTCGGACCAACTGAGTTCGATGCTCACAAAGGGGAACCGTCTCCCTCCGATTTTAATTCAAATCATTTATTCGCATAAAAATGTTTGTTCTGTAAATCTGACGGTAGGTAGGAAAAAGCTTCTTCTATGTTTTTTAAATATCACTGAAAAACAAATCAATTTAAATGTAGGGGAGACCTAGGAGAGTTGTGACAATTTTTCATTTAAGGGACATATCTCGCTCAAGAAACATTTCACAGTTATGACTTATGTGAATTAAGGTAGCACCATTCCTTCCCTTTCCAAAACAATCATCAAAATTAATTAAAGTATTACGGTTTCCGAGATAATCGACAAAAAGATAAACTACTCCCTCTGTCACAACTCCCCTATCACCGAGGTAAGTTGTGACAGGTACCGAGGTAAGTTGTGACAGCTTTGTATTTATACTATTTGAGTATTTAGAAACTAGCAGTGCCTTTATAAGTCTTTCGTGTATAGTTATAAGGCATTCTGAAACAAAAAAATCCAGCATGCAACATCACACCACAAGTCCAAATATTTTTTTTATAGAAAATGTCTTTTTTGAGACAAGCTTTTATTGTGGACTGTACTTGCAAGATTTGACCTTAACATACTAATGCAGAAAAACACATACAGACATCGCAAATTAATAAAGAAAAGTGTCGAAAAAACCCAGTAGAAAAATGAAGTCAAAAGGAGAGTTGTGACAACTTTCCTAGGTGCTCAAAATTACGACTTGGTCCGAATAATGATTCATATTTTCTAAACACGATGCAAACAGAAAAGATAAATGCAACGCTTTGAGAATTAAATAACCATACAACTTAAGAAAAAAATAACACAACAACACACATGTAATAAGACATGATACAAAATCAATCAAAATTTTGAAGTAAAACATACTTTTCGCGTTTTTTGCACGCAAACGTCGTAATTACGCAACCGCTTCTCGTGCGTCGCCGGCGGGTACTGAGTGAAGTAGCGCGTCTCTAGCGACAAACGAGCGTTGTTACAATATGGCTAACTATTATAGGTAGGGAGAAATCGTCTTTGTCACAACTCTCCTATGTCACAACTCTCCTAGGTCTCTCCTACCTAAAAACCAATTTATTTAACCGCTTGAATGGACCGTAATGAATATCTTACGTCTTGTACCATTGCGTGTCAGCCTACTTACCTATCTTAGCGTTTATGCAATGAACTCACAGCACTTGCCTTGGTTTTATGGTATTTTGAATCTTGAAAATACTCCTAGCATACTTAAATATATTATATTCGCATGGCAAGGAAGTGACGACACTTGCACCCATATTTATTTTATCGGTGGAATAGCTTGTTGCGAATATTGTCAAACGTCATAATTTCTAGTATTTATTGCAGAAGAACGCTTATTTAGCTGAAAACTTGATAAAACTTAAGAATTTGTTAATATTTCTTCATCACATTATATATTTTTTTATCATTAGATACGATGCGACACGATACAATATACTCCCACCTCAGCCAGGAGCATTCCTGTCCCGGAGAGACCGTCTGATGACCTGATTTGTTAAGTCCTAACAAATCAGTGCCCCCTGGTGTACCGGTCTCCGAACCGAACCGAATAACCGAACAGTATACATGGCAACCTAATAAGCCAATATTGAAATGCAGGATTTGCAGGTGAGCTTTGGTGTTCGTTTCTCGTCTTTCGCTTATTTTTTATTCCGGTTTCTTCTCGCTTCCAGCTTACTGCTTCCCACTTCCGTCTTCCCGCTTCCAGATTCCCTGCTTATAGTTTTTTGGTAGTTTCTCGTTATTTCATGTTTTCTCTACAAGCTTTCAGCTTCCCCTGCTTCTTCCCCTTTCCGTTTCGTTTTACTTCGTGCTTTCTGCTTCCACGGCTTATTGCTTCCTATTTTCTGCATTCTACTTCACATTGCTTCTTAATTCTTGCTTTTTACTAGCTACGACCCACTTAGTGTTTCCAGCTTCCAATAACTTCTCAATTCCCGTTTGGCGTTGCTTCCCTCATTTGCTTCCCACAACATCCCTTATGAAGAAAAGTTCCAGTCTACCATGATTAGACACCCCGCCATGCATCCAAAGCACTTGATCTTCATATGAGTTCATAGGTGTTTATTTTCTATGTCTGGTAAGTGATTTCCTTCCCAGATAACAAGGTTTCTTCCGCCAGTATTTCGTCAACCACTACGGCACTTTCGTCAATAACCTATCGAAATAAAAATTTAAAAAAACCTAACCTTGAGTATACTTGAAACGAATAATGTAATCGTGAGATTATTGTGGACTCGTCCAAATTTAATCTTTTTCTCATGATGTTTATCAGAATTCAGTTCTCCCCAATCTTTGAAATAGTAATAATCAGCCAACCAGAGACTGAATCAATGCAATAATATTTCTATCTTCGCTATGGAGCACCGTTCTCAATATTGTTTTAATGAGTTTGTTTTGTAAACAAAGACTAAAAAAATAAACATTTCTTTAGTTGACAAGTTAAAAATACTGAAATAAGGAACTTATCTGCTCTGTTTGAAATGGTTTTACACTTCGACGCTAATAATTTATTACTATTAATTAATTACAGTGGTTTCATCTCTCCATATTCGAAGATATAGTCATTTTGATATCACTTAAAACTTTATTTAAAATAATAAAGATTCCTCTGACGCCTGAAAATTCACATCACACAGCATTAGACATAGAGTTATCACCTGTTACTGTACCGTCTCTCTCCAGCTCATCTAGGACAGTTAAAATGTTTCACCGAGGTGATTACGGTCAAATCACTGATGAATTATCCAAAATAAATTGGAAACTCGAATTTCAAGGTATTTTAGGATTTTTAGGATTTTTACAATATCATAAATGACATTATTCGCAAATATATCCCCGAAAAAAAAATTATCGGTAATTTAGAAAGGTTTCCCCCCCTGGTACACTTTACCACTTATTAAAATTGTAAAAGAGAAATTAAAATATCACAAGAAATGGAAAAAATACAAGAACCTGGCTGACTACCAATCATTTTCCGTACTGAGAAATCGTCAAAAGAAGATCGCGTTAGAATGTTATGAAAACTTCATTATGACGGCAGAAGATTCAATAAAAAAGTGCAGCAAACAGTTCTGGTCACTTGTTAAATCAAAGAAATCCTCTTCCAATTTACCAAAGCAAATGTATCTTGGAGATATTTCCTGCAATGATGGACAATATATGCGACCATTTTAGTGATTATTTTAGATCAGTTTTTGTAGAAAATTCCAATCCTCGCCTGAATCTTATAAACTGTCAGAATGATGACGACAACTCTAATCTACATATACACAATATTAACTTCAATCAATCATGTATACTTAATTATTTAAAAAAAACTTGATCCGAATAAAAGTGCGGGATCTGATTTAATTCCATCCATATTTTATGTAAAATGCCGGGACCAATTGGCTTATCCTCTCTCCTTGCTATTCAAAATGTCATTTGAAGAAGGCAACTTCCCCAACGTCTGGAAACAAGCACTCATTACACCAATCCACAAAAGCGGGGACAAAAATAACATTACCAACTACAGGCCCATCTCCAAACTCCCAATTATCAGCAAAATCATGGAAAACATAGTTCTTGATCAACTTTTTCCGGCGGTACAAACAATCATATCTAAAAATCAACACGGCTTTTTCAGAAAACGGTCGGTCGAGACAAACCTTCTGGAATACACAGATTTTATTTTAAATTCTATGGGTGGTAAAAATCAAGTAGACTCTATCTATACGGATTTTTCAAAAGCCTTTGATAAAATTAACATTGACCTGTGTAAAAAATGTAGGTCTTCACTCAGGAGAATTTCTTTGGGTAGACTGGTTTTTTATAAATGAAGCACTTTTTGGTTTTCACTTTAATTTCTTGATTTTTTATTGTTATGATGTGAATATTTACAAACTGACGACAATAACCTTCCCTCATCCAACGGACAAGGGTTCAGTAGTATTTTAAATTGTTAGTGCAAGTTTTCGTAAAGAAGTAAATTAATTTTACTGATGCAAGCCTTTTTATAACGGTTTCGCATCTATATTTACCCTTGTTTGTTGTGTGAGAAAAGGACAAAGAATGAAATGATTCTATCGACATCTAGCGAACAAATCAGACAACTCTTGGATAGCAATCCAACCTTTGATGGTAACTCAACTTCATAATTGGTTTGAGTCCTGGATTTAAATCTAAACATATTCCCCCCCAAAATGGGCAGATATTTATTTTGAAATATCGAATCCATTTTTCTGCAAACTAAACAAATAACATTATGCAAACCAATTATGAGCCTAAGTTAAATATTGACTTTGCTCAAAATCAAATTCAAATTAATTAAGTTATTCAATAACATACTAAGACAATTCCGAAAAACAAACTACATTTTTTCAAAAAACAAACAGAAACCATAACAATAATTACATATAAACATATAATATAGACAGCACAAACATGTCGCAGCAGGTTTCCTGGTCATCCTTCCTTCCTCGGGAAAAAATTAAATACAGATAAATCATCTCTCCTTCCATAGTTCATTGTCACATTTGAGTTATTACAATGTCTCTCCAGATATATCTATGCAGTTTGCAATTATAGCCAGCAGGCTATCCTGATTTATAAGCGTTCATTTTTAAGTGTTTTCACCCTTTTTTTTTAAATATATGGATCTACAATCCTTTTTTGTTTTTATTATTTTATATATCACTCCCTACCACACTCAAGTTTTTATTGGTATTCACCTTTTAACACTGGTTTTTACTTTTAATTTATTATTATTTTCTTATTTTTGTCCTTTTTGGCTACTTTTATGCACCAGTTTTACTGTTATTCACCTTTCACGCACAGGAAATTTTTGATACTGTTCAACGTAAAATTGTTATTGCACTTTTTACCTTGAAAGTACAAATTTTTTATATTGTTTTTTCCTTTTTTTTATAAAGCACAAGCTTTTCTTTCTTCTTTTTTCTTTCATTTTGCGCTCACACGGCGTCCGGTCCGTTGGGTGGGGATGTTGACATCTTCAGCTCCTCGTTATCGTCTATTGGCAATAGACACAGCTTTGAAATCGCCCTCTGAGTAGTTCCATGCGATGTTTTGAGAGTTGCCACACGCACTCTCCCGTCAGCTCCTGGATGTACTGCAATTACACGTCCGAGTTTCCACACACATGGTGGTAGGTTGTCTTCCTTCAAGACCACCATATCGCCTGGTTTTAGCTGCGCATTAGGTCCGCTGGTCCACTTCGTTCTGCCTTGGAGCTGAGCCAGGTATTCCAATCGCCACCTCGACCAAAAACATTGTATTAGTAAGGATAACTTTTGATAGTTATTCAGCCTGTTGACTGAAATATTTTGTAGATCTTGTTCTGGAATCGCCGCCAAGCTTTCACCAACAAGAAAGTGACCGGGACTGAGGGAGTTTAGGTCATTTGGATCATTTGACAATGGGGTAAGAGGTCTAGAATTTAAACAAGATTCAATCTGACACAAAACGGTATTAAATTCCTCATATGTTAATAAGGAGTTACTTGCTACTCGTTTCAAATGATATTTCACAGATTTTATCCCGGCTTCCCAAAGGCCTCCAAAGTGCGGCGCCCTTGGCGGAATGTACCCCCATTGAATTGATAGCTTTGATAATGATCTCTCGATTTCATCGCTAGAGCTTGACAAAAAATCATAAATATCCCGTAGCTGATTGTTCGCGCCTTTAAAATTAGTAGCATTATCTGAAAATAATTTACTCGGCCTTCCACGGCGCGCGATAAAGCGTTTCAACGCATTTAAAAAACTTTCTGTATTCAAAGACAGTACAAGTTCTAAGTGTATGGCTTTTGACACCATACATACAAATAAACATATATAAGCTTTTACGTTACTAGTTCTTCTGTGGGTACCCGACTTAATCAAAAAAGGTCCACAATAATCGATCCCGCTTATCGTAAAAGGTTTAGATTCCGTTATCCTTTCGGCTGGAAGGTCCGCCATTATTTGCTGCATCGTCTTTGGATTTGATCTATAACATATTATACATTTTCTTATAATCTTTTTCACTAAATTTTTTCCCATTATTGGCCAGAACTTCAATCTGATTATTGCCAATAAGGTTTGAGTACCTGCATGCAAATGTAAATGATGGTAGTTTTTTACAATTAATTCGGTTAAACTATGATGTGGTGGCAGCAAAATTGGATGTTGTTGGTTTATTGACAGCAATTTTCCTTTGGAAAGCCTGCCGCCTACGCGAAGTAAATCATTATGCAAATAAGGATTTAGTGAGTGCAAATTACTACTTTTTAGGACATCCTTGCCCGACTGCAAGGCTCGTATCTCCTCCCTGAAGGAATAAGCTTGCGCTCTGGATATTAAAACATTCAAAGAGTCATTTAATTCACTTACTTTTAATTGACCATAACGCCTGAGCGATGGGTTCCTACAATTAAATAAAAACCTAAGTAAATAACTTGTTACTCTTTGCAATTTGGTTAGAGATGAGTATTTCCTAAAAATGTCCCAATCTTGCGTTACTGATGCCAACACTACAGTTTTTGTTTTCACCTCAGGTGGATCTATGCACGTAGATTCTCCGCATGGCCAACCGGATTCTGTAAGGGTTAGCCAATCGGGTCCGTGCCACCATATGGTGGATGTCAATAATTGAGAAGTCCTACTACCTCTGGATAGTACATCTGCAGCATTGTCCTCTGATTTCACATGCTTCCATTGTGCTGGTCGACTTGATTCTTGAATTTCGCTCACTCTGTTAGCAACAAAGGTGTTCCACCTAGCTGGTTGGTCCCTTATCCAACACAAGACTATCTGAGAATCACACCAGTAAGTAGTAGATACATTTGGCATACCAATAGCTCCCTTCACATAATTAATTAATCTTACTAACAATATAGCTCCACACAATTCTAGTTTAGGTAGAGATGTGCTTTTTAAGGGTGCCACCCTTGATTTAGAAATTATTAGATTGGAGTGGATTCCACCCGAGTCATCGGTGGAAACCATATACACGCAGGCCCCGTAGGCTTTCTGTGATGCGTCACAAAATCCATGCAAATGCAAATTCACATGATTTTGACAAATGATTTTCCTAGGTACCTTTAAATTATTTATCTGCGGCAATTCTTCTATATAAGTTCTCCAAACTTTCAAAATTTCAGGGGGTATATCATCATCCCACTGAGTTTTGCTCTGCCACAAACGTTGCATTAATAGCTTCGCTACTACCGTTACAGGTCCTATCAGACCCAGGGGATCAAAAATGGATGCTATGCAGGATAACATCTGACGTTTGCTTCTAATTGGTTTTGTTATGGGCTCTACAGTATATTTCCAATAATCCTGCTGATTATTCCAAGAAAGACCTAATATCTTTCCTTCCTTTGCGTTATCCTTTATAATCATATCGCTAACCTCCTCCTGATTTGAGCATAGCGACGACAAATTTGACCGCCACTTTCTTAGGTTCATGCCAGCGGATGTTAGAATAGCAGATAGTTGCTTCTTGATTAATAAGCAATCTTCTTCACCAATGTCGCCAGCTATTAAGTCATCCATGTAAAAATTTTCTTTAAGAATTTGACTGACCTTGGGATTTGTGTTTTGATTTTCATTTCCTAGCTGCTCCAAACATCTGGTGGCTAAGAATGATGATGGTCCCAAACCGTAGGTGACTGTATTCAGCTGATAATGTTGAATCTCCTCGCTGGGTGAGTCTCTCCAAAGGATACGTTGTAAGTTTCTATCCTCCGGCTGCACTAATATCTGCCGGTACATTTTTTCTATGTCGGCCGTTAACGCGTACTGATGTTTTCTGAAATTCAATAGATGTGCACATAAATCCTTTTGCAATATCGGCCCAATCATGAGGGCATCATTTAGGGTAATTCCAGTTGAGGATTTAGCCGATCCATCGAATACGACTCTGGTCTTAGTAGTTGTACTAGATTCTTTGATCACCGCATGGTGAGGCAGATAGTAGTGTATTTGATTTGGTGACGGTGGTTCACATTGCGTCATATGACCTAAGTCCTTGTACTCCTGCATAAAATTCTTGTAATCTTTCATTAATTCTGGGTTTGAGGCTAATTTTTTCTCCAAATTATACAATCTCTTCTCCGCCATAGGGAGAGTTTCGCCTAGCTGTTTCGCACAGGGACGTTGTGGTAAACTTACTATGAAACGGCCTCTGCCATCTCTTTCATGAGTAGCTGTGAAGCTTTCTTCACATGCTCGCTCCTCGTGATTCCTATGTTTAATAGGACTTAGCTCCTCTAATTTCCAAAAATTTTCAATTTGCTTATGTATTAAGTTGAGTGAAAGATTACAAATTTTTACTGGCCTCTTTTTTGAAGTGAAGATGTGTCCCGAAACCAGCCATCCAAATTCGGTTCGTTGTAATATTGGTCCGGAATCTTGAATCTTCATCCTGTCAGAGTGCAGAGTCTCCCAGAAGGTGTCAGCCCCGATCAACATGTCTATCGGGCCGGTTTCATTAAAGTTTGGATCCGCCAATTGCAATCCTTGGGGAATGCCGGTGCCTTTTTTCTGAAATGAGATTTGCGGCAGATTACTGGTCACCTCCGACAATACTAGGCATTCAATCCTCTTTGAATATGGTGAATAATTGGAAGATATTTCCAAATCCACAATGTTTTTAATATGCTGTATTTTATTATGAATTCCGGTAATAGGGATATCAGTTTTTCTAATTTTTAATTGTAATTTAGAAGCGAATTCCTGGCTAATGAAATTAGACTGTGCTCCGGAGTCCAACAAAATTCTAGCTTTAATTTGATTTCCTTTATTATTTCTCACGTTAATCACTGCCGTTGATAATAAAATGAAATTGTTGGATGTTTTCGTTGCATGATTGTTAACAAGAGGTTCTTTTGAAGAAGTATCGCTTCCCTGATGACTTTGCATTTTATCTTCATTTTGTAAATGTAACAAAGTGTTGTGTGAGTTCGCACCACACTTGCGACAATCATATTTACTTTTACAATCGTGAATTTTATGTCCTACCGCCAAACATTTCAGACAAGCCTTCAAACGACGTATTGTTGTCATTCTATCCTTTATTCCTAGATTTAAAAACTTTTGACAATTATAAATTCTATGATTTTGATTACAATTAATACATTTTAAATGTTGCGATGATAACGAAACATAAGTTTCTTTTTTAAAATTAGAAGAAAATCCCTTGGCATGATTCTGTCGCTTGTCGTTTGGTGCTGAGAATTCTAAAACTTGCACTCGTTCGTATAGACATTTCATGAACTCTTCATAAGTGGGAATTTTATTTTTTATTGGATATTGTTCCCAGCGCATTCTGGTTTCGCTATCCAATTTATTTGACAAAAAATGAATTAATAATATATCCCAACTTTCAGTGGGTAGATTTAAATTATTTAATGCCTTTAAGTGCAATTGGGCCTCATCTAATAATTTTCGTAATGCCATATGATTTTCTGATTTTATTTCTTGCAATTTAAACAATGCATTTACATGTTTATTTATTATTACCCTGTCATTCTGAAACCTATCCGTGATCATTTCCCACGCAATGAAATAATTATCACGAGTTGTAGGTAAGGACGCAATCAGTCTTGCCGCATCATCATACAAACAAGATTTCAAATAATAGAATTTCTGAATAACATCTAATTCGTCGTTGCTGTCAATTAATGAAATGAATGCATCCCTGAAATGTAACCAATCTTCGTAATTTCCGCCGAACCTTGGTAGCTCTAAAATTGGGAGCTTGACGCTTTTGGAACGGACGATTTTATCTGTTTCGTTTAATCTATCTTTGGCTTTTGCCAATACACTATAATATGAGTTTTCAAACATTTCTCGTTCGTTCCCTTTTTCTAATTCATCCTGCGATAATGTTTCAATTTTTTCTTGCAACGCTTCGAAAATGTCTAGTAATGGTTCGAATTTTTGAATGCGTATTTCGACTTCAGAAATTAATAACTCCTTATTCTCTAAGTAATCTTTGAATCTGGTTAATTTAGCTTTACATATGCCGCGCTGGGCAATTAACACTTTTAAATCCATGATTTTTGTAAATAACAATCAATTTAACAATACTCACTGATCGTTCTGGTGTGGCCCAATCCTAACCACGGTTAAACACTAAAAACTTGCACTGTCTTTTACTCGAGATAGTTCCTTTTGTTTTAACAAAACACTAGAACACTAGATGCATGTATTCAACAACAAAGAAAATCTATTGTTATTATTTTGTTATGAGAGCTCGCGTCGGAATTTGACTTTTTACAGATGGCGGAATCACTTCGTGCCTACCGCCCTGCCTTACCGACTGGAACAATACTTCGGTTCGGTAGTCAAAATAACGTCCAACGTTCGCTTTCAGATTATTTGAATAATCAATTAATACATTTCATGCATTATAATAATTATCCTTCTGTTTTTTGCGGTAGCATAATCATATGACTAGCCACAAAAAAACCTTGTTAGTTTCAGTTGTAAATAAATAACGACAGTACTTCGTACTCGTCGCCTGCTTTACCGACAGTATCGACAAATCACCATCAAAAACAGAACAATGAAAATACAAAACTCCGATCTTTATGTTTTTTGCGACACTATAATCATAGCCAGCCACAAAAAATCTCGTCAATATCAAATGTAACAATCAGCCCGCTGCGATTTTTTATATCAACAACAATAAAATACCGAAGTGGTCTAACCGAATTTGTTTTTTCTTCTATGGGATCAAAATGGATAATTAGGATGGTCACTTGCCCTTGTTGTGGATCCGCTTCATCAGAATTCTCCTGGTTTATTGCTGGTTCATGTCTGGCTTTCATTGATTTTTTGATCTGGTTCCCAGGATCGTATTCAGCCGAAAAAATCGTATCCGCTCGTGGGATCATACGGCTCGAAGGATCAAATGTAAAAAATGTAGGTCTTCACTCAGGAGAATTTCTTTGGGTAGACTGGTTTTTTATAAATGAAGCACTTTTTGGTTTTCACTTTAATTTCTTGATTTTTTATTGTTATGATGTGAATATTTACAAACTGACGACAATAACCTTCCCTCATCCAACGGACAAGGGTTCGGTAGTATTTTAAATTGTTAGTGCAAGTTTTCGTAAAGAAGTAAATTAATTTTACTGATGCAAGCCTTTTTATAACGGTTTCGCATCTATATTTACCCTTGTTTGTTGTGTGAGAAAAGGACAAAGAATGAAATGATTCTATCGACATCTAGCGAACAAATCAGACAACTCTTGGATAGCAATCCAACCTTTGATGGTAACTCAACTTCATAATTGGTTTGAGTCCTGGATTTAAATCTAAACAACCTGCTTCTGAAGAAACTGTTAAAAATTGGGATTAATGGTGACCTTCTCAGATGGATCAAATCATATATAACAAACAGAAGTCAAGCAGTTAGAGCTAAGGGTTTCTCCTCGCGTTTTTACAGTATACCTTCAGGAATCCCGCAAGGATCACATCTCGGACCTCTCTTGTTTATTTTATATATCAATGATATAGGTAAATGCTTTAAAAATTCCAAATTCCAAATTTTTGCTGATGACATTAAGATTTACAAAAAAATCACTAATATTAATGACAGCCTAGAATTGCAAGATGATATCAATAGGCTTGGAATATATTGTGCTAACAACAAACTGTTCCTTAATCTGGAAAAATGTAACACAATATCATTCACCAAAAGCATAAACCCCCTAATATTCCCGTACAAAATCAATGACATAGAGATAAAAAGATGTTGTGAAGTGAGGGACTTAGGAATAATAATGGACTCCGGAATGTCTTTCCGAACACATATAAATTCCATCTGTGACAGGGCATACAAACTTCTAGGATTCATCATAAGAGTGACCAAATTATTTAGGTCACCACACGTAATCAAAATACTGTACGTCTCTTTTGTTCGCTCAATATTAGAATTCGGATCGGTCATATGGAATCCCCAATACAAAGTAAATATTGAAAGGTTAGAAAGAATTCAAAAAAAGATATTGAAACACCTAGACTTTAAATCCTTTCGAACTTCAGAAAACCTAAAAGACTCATTAACATTCCATAATTCATCAACTTTAGAAGATAGAAGAACAACTATCTTCTAGAACACATTAATTTCCACTGTCCAATAAGAAACACAAGATCAAACCAACTATTCCACATCCCACACTCAAAAACAAATTACACACAACATTCATTTCTCCGAAGGCCGTGCACAAAATACAATGATATCTTTTACGACGCTGATATTTTCCATTTGTCCTCAGGCCAATTTATTAAATCCATAATAGAAAAAATTAAAACAAATTGTTAATTACGAACTCTCCACCCCTGCTGCATGTTATTTTTTTCATTCTCATTATGTTGGTTTTCCTTCTTTTTATTATAATAATAATATTTGGATGATTTAAATATCCCATATGCTTTAATTTGTGTGTGTGTTTTTTTCTTTCATTTCTGTTGTTACATATTTTTTTCTTTTTTTTCTACCACTTTATGTTTTCTTTAATGTTTTAATCCATGTTTTTATATATATATTATAAATTGTAGCGGAAACTTCGCTGGTTAATGCAATCATGTAATATGTTACTTTCTTATTTAAATATGTATAACTGTTTGTTTCCTAAATAAACTAAAATAAAATATATATGATCCATTAAATCAACATACTAGGCGGCCAAAGGAATATAGTTAGGTACTTTGTAAAAGGTCTAGTGCAAATATATGACTGAAAATTGGAAAAATATAGAAGAAAAATTATAATGAAAATTAAAAAAAATTATCACAGAAAGTAGAATGTAGAAGAGAGAATAGAAAATAAAAATAGGTTTGCATAAGGATTAGATAATATACACATACATTATTATTTTTTCTAGTTTTTTTTTGCACACATTTGCTGAAAATCAGCTACATTCTGGTAGAAATCCTGAATTGTAGCCGAGCAGTGACCTTTTCGTAAATAGAATCAATGAAAAAAGAACAAAATATGTGATATTGTAAAAAAATATTTTGATGAATAAATGTTTTATTATTATTATTATTATTTATTACAGTACAGAAAAAGGCTACTAATACCATCACATTCATTTTTTTAAAAGACCCCAAGCGCCTTCCTTAAAGTATGATATTGGCTTTTGACTTAATTTCAATTGTTATGAGGGAGAGTGGGCCGGATCGGTAGAGACGGGACGAGAAATAAAAGTCGTCAGTCGGTGTATGAGTCAGTATTTATTGTTGCTACGTAGCGAGGGTCGAAGTGGAGCGGAGTGACAGTGGTGCCGTTAGTGATGCTGCTGCGTGATGAAGGTCGGAGACTACGGCAGTGAAGACCACCGGTCTTCAGGGAGCCGGCGTGTTGCTCTATACCATGGCGGTGTAGAAGTGACCTTGGTCCAGGCGGTCGACCATCGTCGTGTTGACGAGGTATGGCGGCTGTGTGGCCTTTGAGTCGACACACACACGTGACGCAGGAAGGAACCTTGAGAGGCGATGAGAATGAACTATGGCAGCGGAACGCGGTGGGTTCGAAATGCCAGAGAACGGGTTGCATCCCAAGCAGAAAGCACGGTGGGCTTTATGTGCTGCGGACGGAGACATCTCATGTCGAGGCGCGAATGGGCCGGACAGCAGATGGTGGTTGGAGAAGTTCCTCGAAGGTGTTGAAAATGTTCCTGGAGTCACACTGGACAAAGGTTGTTCACTTGCTGCGGACTGCGCGGACAAGTGACCCGCGCAGGCACGTACTTGGGCGCGTCACTGAACAGTTGTAAATCACCGCCCGGTGTGTGTGTTGCTTGAGA
Source organism: Limnephilus rhombicus (assembly GCA_929108145.2). Lineage (NCBI taxonomy): Eukaryota > Metazoa > Arthropoda > Insecta > Trichoptera > Limnephilidae > Limnephilus > Limnephilus rhombicus. The sequence goes on along the minus strand of OV815271.1, from coordinate 17,800,508 downwards.
ATGAATGAATACTAGGCTGAGACTGAGCGAGCGAGAAAAGCGCCGAAATGCATCGCTTTATATACTGGCGCGATCGGCAGAGTAGCTGGCTAGCGCGCCAGGTAATGTTGGGTGAATTACGCAAAGGTGAGAAATCGCTCGAACCTTCTGTGGGCATTTGTAGAGCACAGCCACGCCTTCGAGGCCTTTCGCGTAAGTGGCGGAATTATTCATCACTCTAGGTAGGTGTATCGGCCGGCGCGCGGTACCTGGCTGTAGACATTTCGGTGGAGTCCAGTGGCGGCGCAATGAATTCAGCAAAAGTGGCCGCCACAGTTAAATCAATGAAGAATTTAGGAGCAAGAAAGTTTAACTGTGAACATTAGAGAAAGGGAAAAACTACACAGGATAGAAACAAGCAGTTTTTATAAATAAATGCCATTTTTTTAATATTAGGTCCTTATATATGAAATTGGCGTTTTGCCGTAATGGCAACTTTGATCTCAAATATCTTCTCTTTGGTTTGGAATTCCAAATTCAAATTTATACAGCTATTTACTCATGTATTTGTGTTTTGAAAATTATAATTTATTTGTTTTTTCCTTAATTGTTTTTTTTCTTTGCGTCACTTAGTTTACAAAATGTACAACTTGAAATATCGCGTTATTTACGAGTACGAGTTACACCGTGGCACCAGTGCCAGTGCTGCAGAAACGGCTCGAAGGATTAATGATGTGTATGGCGACGGTGCCGCAAAAGCAAACACAGTCGTGTTTTTTTTGTGTCGTTCACTACAGCTTTCTTTAATCTGGCCAGACGATTACGGCAGATGTCCATTGTCAGCAACTGAAAACCATGATGGAAAAGCTAGCTGCTAAACAACCGAGGCTGGTTAATCGCTCTAGGCCACTGCTGCTTCATGACAATGCTAGACCACATACTGCACAACAGACGGCTACCAAATAAGAGGAGCTTCATTTGGACATCCACCATACTCCCGGACCTTGCCCCAACAGATAACCATTTTTTTCGAAATTTGGATAACTCCTTGCAAGGGAAAAAATTCAACTCCGATGGGGCAGTCCAAACCGCCCTCAAAGATTTTATTGATTCCCGTCCGAATGGTTTTTTTAGGGATCGATGAACTAACTACCTCTGAGATGGCAAAAGTGCATAGATAGCAATGGTACATACTTTGATTAAATAAATATATTATATTTTTAAAAAATCGACTTAATGTTCCTCCCATACAAAACGCCAATTTCATATGTAAGGACCTAATATTTGCTCTCTAGCTCCCAAAAGTCTAGCTGCTACTGAGTCTTAGGCCGGGTTGTTTCACGGCATTTGATTCATTAAATGTCACGGCATTGGCGGCTCATGACTTTTGGTTGTGCTAGGGCGCTAATATTATAAAAAATACTTTTTTGGTGTTCCTGTAGCCAAAATTCTTCATACAAAAACATCATGAATGCCATTTTTTAATATTTGCTCTCTAGCGCCCCCTCAAGTCTAGCTGCTACTGAGTCATATGCCGGGTTCTTTCACGGCATTTGATTCATTAAATTTCACGGCACGGCATTAACCGGAAAAATATAATCAACATGTATTACATTCCATCTGTTGGTATATATACCGATCAACACAATAAATTCAACCATCTACCGTACAACACAATAGACACAATCAACTCCTCCGAATACAATTTATTATTATGCTGCACATTTACACACTTTCGGAGGAAATGTTGGAGCGAAGGAATGTTCAGCGTCTGTTGCAACGTATACCGTATTGGCAATACAAAAGCTTCTAGGTAATTGAATGAAACAATGTTCAATATGACCCTAAGGCGAGCATGGCCGATCTCATTCGAAGCTTTGTTGTATCTCGGATATTGTTTAATATTCAGCTTTATTCTATTTTTCAGATGACAAGCTCCAGTTTACCTGCATGATTGTCTTATCTATATATATATATATACTGAGAACCAGAATATTTTTCCATTCAATGAATTCATGTTAATTGTAATAGTAGAATGGCTTTAGAAGCATACATGACAATATAACGTAATCGACAGATTCTCGTACCTATGAATGTAAATGACAGATTCCACGGAATGTTAATTATTAAATTATCGCAAATATAGTTACTGGAAAATGGTAGCCATAACGCTTTTGGGTGGAATAGTAAATGTAGGGATGCAACAATATTTAACAACAAAAAATATTCATCGCAAAATATTCATCGCATTTACAAAATATTATTGTATAATTGGCTTCTGTTGAACCGGTAAAACCCCAAATGTTTCGTTTTAAATCCATAGAAACGTTTTATTTATTAGATAATGCACCCATTTATATATTTTTTAATTTCGTCCTGTCGAGTCGTTACATAATTATAGATTTTTCAAAAAATCTTCAACGTTTGCTGCAAGCTGTCCCTCTTAACGTAATTGATGTTTTGCAAAAGTCGTGAAAATCATAAAATAATCGTTAAAAATAGCGATCACCCGTAAGGCGTGTGTATAAAAATACACCCGTTATCATGATATGTCGCAAAGAAAAATTCAACTCTCCTCTCGGATTGCGTTAATCCAACTTTTCAAACATGACATGGCACCACGTCAAAATGACAAAGTGGTGAAAAAGTGCCAGTATGCTGACATAGTTTGAGGTGACCTATCTTGTTTAGTGTGTTCGTTTTGGTTGGCTTTTCTTGGGTTGTTTTCATTATCCAGTTGTGTGTTTTATCTCGGGGTAAGAAAACTATTAAATGACGATGCGTGAAAAACAGACTGGCGTGACTTTATCACTTGGGCCGCACTTTGCAGTTTTTATTTCCCCTGAAGGGCCTCGTCATTAATCTCGTCATACTTAAAGTGTCATTCATGCGAGCATTACACCGGGCCGGGCTCTCTACTAGACTCATATCTCTCGCCCGCAGTTAATGTTGGCTTTATATTCCGTCGGAGGGTAATCACAGGTGGTGTCTAGCTGACTGGCTGATGAGCTGACTGGCTGCAGGCTGCAGGACTGATTTTTTAAAATCTGTCACCAACAAGCAGACTTATGGGTTATACATATTAGATTAAAATCCCCGAATCGAGAGGTGGTGAGTTCAAATCACGGAGTGAACAAATAAAATGTAATTTGTGTGATTCCACATTTAATTAATTTTACCAATATATTGTGTGTTTGCTGTCTGTATCAGAATGGTACATACTTTCAGTATCAACCTGTTAAAATACCACCATTCAATTGAAACGTTGCTTGACACGGTTTTAGCCGTGTTTGGTGATCAAATCTGAATAGCCAGGTATTTTCCAATCTTCATCTTCCGCATTTGAAATGAACAAATAGTTCATAACAATTTTTTACTTCAGCACAAAATGTTCAAGAATGAGAGTTATTTTTCTAGTTTTTATAAGCTTTTCTGGAACATTTAAAAAATTTTACCGAATGGAATTCTTTATTACACAATTTTTCATGCTTTTGGAATTTTTAACAGAATCCTACATTAAATCTTTGTATGTAAGAATTATTTTTTTTTGCTTTATTTTTAGTTTGCATCAAAACCAATTATGTGAACAATTTTTAATCGTCGCTGTTATAATTCATAGCAAATATTTGAAAATGTTTCGACCATAACTTCTTTTTGTCTTCTTTACGGGAATCAAGTAATGATCAGATATGCTGGTCCCACGGTGATCTCGTACGAACGTCAATCGTCCTAAAAACCGTTCATAAAAATATTCAATTCTTCAAATCCGTCTTGTACGATGAAAAGGAAAAAGATGCTATAATGTCGAATGTTATCCCTAGACATTTCGCGAATGCCCGTTACATTCGATTTGTAGAATTATTTTGGTATGGCTAGTTATAAGCAAAAAAATAGAGGCCGTATTTCATGAAACGCACGTTACGCTTATAATATTCGCACATGAGGAGGAAGAAATTTATCATTAATTACATAATAATTTTTATATAGTTTAAAAATTCCTGCCGGGACGACTTACTTTTAGATTCGTAAGACATAACAATTCAAATGTCACGTGACTATCCAATTTTGAATTTAGGAATTTTTAGAATACTCGATATTATATTAATACGCCTACCTTTTGTTTTCTTTTAGTAAAAATTATATTTAACGATTTTTTGTTTATTATTTGTAAAACGTAACTATTTAAATTTTAAATAAATGAAAAGAATAAACTTGCTTTTAAGGGTCGGGTATCAAACCGCGCTGACGCTGCAGTTAGGTATTTCTTGTACTTGTAGACAAACACGGCCGCAGCTGACCGCCTGCGTCTGACTAGAGGAGATGTGGGTATACTAGACACTACGGACTTAACTCGTGTTGTGCGTGTTACAGGTAAAATTGCAAATGATATATGTAAGTTCAAAATAAATTAATTATTACCCACAATTATTATAGTTATTTCACAGCATTATCCAAAAATAACAAAGTTACTATTATATACTTGTTTACTATTATATAATTTTACAATTGAAAAATGTCCTCCACAACACAGGTGAATTGCTAGCGTGGAGGACATTATACTATACATTTGTAATGTAAACTTATTAATAAAAAAAATACAAAACAATACAGAGTGATAAGTGTTAGCTCCTCATTTATTCATAAGACTGTCATTTTGTAATGACATCATCCTTTCTCCATGTCTATTATCGATAATTCTAAACATTCACAAAAAGTGTGGTAGATCATTCATTATAGCAAAAAGTTTATATGGAAGGCATTACTCAGGCCGCTTATGTTTATTTAAAAAAACTTACATGTTCACTGATAGTTTCTGTTATAACGACGTCATTTATATTGCTTCTGCTGCTTTCCTAAAAAAACATATAAAATAAATTTATTTGTAATAATACAACCCAGAATTTACCCAACATCGAAATTCATTCGATTTATCAATGGATCTGACAGTCGTTGTTTTCAATAAAACTTAGTTACAATTTGAACGGAATCGGTAGAGAACTCAAAATGGTCGTCGAAATTATGCATTTTGACATTAAATTCGAGTTCGGTGAACCCCAAACTCCTTAAACCTGATTTTGAACCAAATCGTCAAAGTACTTAATATATTCAAGATGGATGCCGAAATTTTGCATTTCGACATTAGATCCGAGTTCAGTGCACGTCCAAACGCCCTAATCCTGATTTTGAACCAAATCGGTAGATAACTAAAGAAATTCAAGATGGATGCCGAAATTTTGCATTTGGACATTAGATCCGAGTTCAGTGCTCACCAATACTCCCTAATACTGATTTTGAACCAGATCAGTAGAGAACACGAGAAATTCAAGATGGATGCCGAATGTTGCATTTTGACATTAGATCCGAGTTCAGTGCACGTCCAAACGCCCTAATCCTGATTTTGAACCAAATAGGTAGATAACTAGAGAAATTCAAGACGGATGCCGAAATGTTGCATTTGGACATTAGATCCGAGTTCAGTGCTCGCCAATACTCCCTAATACTGATTTTGAACCAGATCGGTAGAGAACACGAGAAATTCAAGATGGATGCCGAAATTTTGCATTTTGACATTAGATCCGAGTTCAGTGCACTCCTAAACGCCCGAATTCTGATATTGAACCAAATCGGTAGATAACTACAGAGAAATTCAAGATGGATTCCGAAATTTTTAGATGTCAAAAAGCAAAATGACTTCAGTCCACCTTCGAACTACCTGTGATAGAAATCAGTAAAAAAATTAAATTTTTACATTATTACCTTATTCTCCTTTTCTTCCAGTGGGAGGGTCTATTTTTTATGGCACGGTAAGCAAGAATTCCTTTATTTTTACCCATTTTGAAGGTACCTGAAGTTTAAAAAAAAAATATGCGTGGTGTCACCTTGACCGCTATCTCACAACTGAATGAATTCTGTGAAATTCAACCGTTATATAAGACATCGCGCGGCGTATTATTTTGCCATACATTTTTGTATGGCGGAGAATAGTTGAAAAATTCAGAAAGTTTAGGCGAATTACAATAAAAATCTAGATACACTGAAGTGTTTTTAATTTAATAGCGTGTTTTAACATAGTGTTCTGAGATTACGGAAGGATTTTTGGTAAAAATGTTTACAACAGGTTCAGGAGAGATAATCGCGAAGGCCTTTTTCAGCGTTTTAACTAAAGTTGCAGTATGTATAACTTATAGAATTTGTAAGATAACAGTAAAAAAAATTTAATCACTAGTAACTTTACACATTTTTCTAACTACCCGTATATAATTTTCTAGTATTGCTGCTACGAGACGTGGATGCTACTGCTAATGCGGAGCGATGTTTTCCAAACCCGACCCTTAAGTCACTTTATTGATATACTTTCACTGTCTACCGGTTTCGGTGCGTTAGTTGTGGGAGAGAGGTTGTGGTAGGTAGTAATATACTTTTTTAGACATATATAGAATTTTCTTTATTTATGTACTCCTGGGCACTTGGCACCAGTTGTAATGTTTATGCTTTTTAGCCTTATCTTCATATATATTGCTCTCCTGGTCTTTGGCAAGACAATTGTAATGTTTCGCCTTCTTCCTCCTTCTTATTTTCTTTGAACTTTTATCTTAGCTCTGGTCGATATTTGAATTTTCTAAGGCTTTGCATATGTGTAGTACGGATGGAAAATACCTTCCCTACGTCACACAAGCCTCCATGAAATTTTGGTCCCTTATTTCTTTTGATAACTACAGAAAGCTACTTAAAGCTCTCTTGTACTACATATCTTTACAGACATATGTACTTAACTAATTAATACGTTATATACGACCTTGAACGTAAATATTTTCGTATTTATGTTGTAATTAAATTCCATCAAACGTTGTGTATTTTTTATTTATTTATAATATAGAACTTTAATTATTAATTACTTTCATTTTTGTGGTAACCTTTTTGATTCTAAACAAAGCGTTGAGCTTCAAATAGTATTGGTCTCTCTCTTGCAAATCTAAGTTAAAATAGTTCCTCTAAATGAGCTAAATTTTCCCTTGTCACTATTATGATTCCCTACATCCCAACGAATTCGTAAATAAACTGTACTAAACGACATTATACATTTTTAATTGAACAAGAAGTTAAATATAACTCAAATTAAGGTTAATTGTTAGTAAATTTGATTATGATTGATTCTGGTGTCGGCTTGGCATCACTCCATTATGATTCTGCTGCTATAAAGTACCTTAAAAAATTGATTTAGTAGGTTAATGTAATTAGTTAATATAATTAATAGGATTCAAATCAATTAATCTTTTATTTTGTTTTACATTCCTGATTATTATTCATTTACGACCCAATATACCCCGAGGGGTGGGGATAAGTGGGAACATACTTTAAATAGGACTGAAGGTTACATTTAATAGGTCATTAATGATTTCAACCTTAGAATTTACCATTTTCTTTATTTCTAAAGCTTCTAAATTGTTAAGTCTTATACCTATTCAATATTCATGTAGGACTTTTAACTCCTGTATCGCGGTTAAAAGTATGATCTTTATCAATTAAATGATCAACGAACTTTGACAAAGCTGAACTAGTTAAGCATCTTAATTTTTCTTTAATTTTAGTTTTTTACGTCACGTGATGTTTGTCCAATGTAGAAGGCTGGACAATCATTACATCTAAGTATATAAATGCCCGAGTGGCTTAAAATATACTATTTGTCTGTAGTTTTTATTAGTATAAAAGGCTGATTTAATTTCTGGTGTTAATTTAATTACATATGAAGAGGAAAGATTAGCTATTGGTGGTTACTTAAGCTCGATCTTCTACCATTCATATTTGCGTCATATTTTCTCTTTATACTCCTTTCTTCATTCAAACCATCTAGCGTCCCTTTCTTAAACATACTTATTACGCTTACATCAGCCTTGCATTCTTTTTCTCCACATTCTTACATGATCATACACGGTTTTACCACATATACACCTTCAGTCTACTTTCATCTTTCCTCTGCGAGTTTCATGCTTCACTGCCATACTTCAAGGTAGGTACCAGCGCTCCATTGTGAACTGCTAGCTTCGCATCGTCCGACAGTTTTTTGTTAGCGCCAAAGGCATTCAGTCTTTCAATAATGGAGTTGCTTGCAATTACCCTTCTTTCAATATCTCTATCAGCCTTCCCATGTCTCGTAAAAATACTTCCCAAATACACAAACCTATTCACTTGCTCCAAGCATTCATCTTTCACAACTATATTCCATACTGTTTTCGCTCTCTCTTTCAACACCATGACTTTAGACTTACTTACATTCATCATCAACTCATTCTTCGTATATGTTTCATTCATCCTAAATATGAGAGACTGTAAATCTTCTACACTGTAAGAAATCAGAAACGTACCATTAGCATACAACAGGCTACTTTCTTTCAGATTATTCAATTTCGCGCCCAATTCCGCCTGTATCAATTTATTCTCGCCTAAAATTATCCATATATAGTTTGAATAACCACAGTGACAATACGGAGCCTTGCTTGACACCTTTTGTGATGTCAAACCACTCCTTAAAACCACTGTTCACTGTTTTTGAAAATCTAATACAGGCGATTGCCTGTATTAGATTTGTATTCATTCCGTACTTGGACAACACCTTCCATTGCTTTATCCTCAACTCGGTCATATGCATTTTGTAGATCTACAAAGCCACAGAAGTGTTTCTAATTTTTTGCCAGAAACTTCGCAGTGAGCATACGCAATGAGAAAATCTGGTCCATACACCATACACCCCTGTCCACCCAAAAAACCCCTAGAACATCGATTTTTTTGTTCCACTTTTTCTTTTCAAAAATAATAAATATTATAAAATAACATGATAAATCTTCTTATAAAAAAAAGGGTAGGTTAAGTAAAATCGTACATATATATGTCGTCTCTATAGGGCGTAACCACAATTTGATAATGGCCTTGGACGCCAAAATATCACAATGATTAAATAAAAAAATATTGCGGAGCTGTCGAAGAACGAATAACCCGTTTTTTAAAAAAAAATGATTTTTGAAAATACGCGTTAATGACCCTTCAGTCTGTAAAGTTTAATTTTAATTTTAATGTGAATACTGCAAAAGTCCCGGTTGTCCGGAGCCTCTGGAATAATGTCATCCCAAACCGAAATATGTTGTGAGGCTGAAAGGATTGGGAAAGGGAAGGAGATACAGGTAGGGAAAGGTTGAGAATTACCGGCATTCTTTCAGATCTAATCTTCAAACCGTGGTGGTTTTTCACCAGGGTTAATACCGAGAGTATCTATAACGCTTTGACTATGTTGATCTGTGGGCATTAATGAACGAATCCACCAAATTTGCTAAATTAAAAAGTCTAAATAATTACTTTCGTAAGGTTGATGAAAGTTAATAACTAAATTGACAGGTTGCTGTAAGGTGAACGTTTTATTTTAATCAAGAGCGGTATTTAATAAATAAAAAGCCGGACGGAAACCTTAAATTTATAATAATAATAAATGGATAGAAATGAATTTTACCCAGCTTAATTCAGACATTTTTACAACACGGTTCTCAATTAATCTTTTATGAGGAGTATTTACTCCGTTACCTTTTTTTGTGTTTGTTTTCTTCCTTTTATAACTTAATCTGGGTTGAAGCTTATTAAAATGCGGGTAATTGAATAAAGCATTCCGCTCTGATGGTGATTTTCACGTTTATCTAAGTATTAAATTTTAACCTAACTAATGACGCCAGAAGGGTGATTCTGTATATTTTAGGTTAGCCTAACATAGGTTAATCTGTGTTAACCCCTCGGGCAAATTTGTTCGCTTTTCGTAACAACTCACATTGGTCTCATAGAAATCGTTTTGTCTTCCTCACTATCATAATGAGAAAAATGAAATAAATGGTTGTAGAAGGAGAAAACACAACGTTTTATGTTAAAATCTAAGAGTTAACCGAGAAATAAAATGTTAAATGTACGCCTTTATGAAACTAAATTTACGGCCGTAATTAAAAAAATAATTTTTTATTAGTTATTTTTACACGAAAAGCCAAAAAACGAGGAAACGATAACTTTTACAATACATTTGTCTAAGTAACCATATATTTTATTTTCAATATCAGTAATTTTAGTAAGAAAAAAATGAATTTTTAAAACTTGTCTATGTTTGCATTCAAAAATGTAATACTTCAAAAATGAAATGTTTATTTTGAATTATAAATTTGATGGCGTATTTTATCACCTTTCAAAAAGAGTTTTTAGTTTTCGGATAGAATCAGAAATATGTATTCCATTTTTTGGACTTTATTGCGAAGTGGAAATATTTTGACCCCCTGACAAAATATGTTCGAGCTTCAACCTTTTCCTCCATCAACCTCCTTATTTAGTTATGTACGTTACATGCGACTCATTTAACCCTCCGTGCATCAGGTGGGGTGTGACATACCCCAGTTCTTCAAAAATCGCAATAATTTCAAAACTGTGGTAGTGCCGAAGTTCGAAATCTCAGTACCTAGAATAGCGACGTTGCCGCTCCGATCAGTGTAGCTAAGTTAGTCCGGTGGCGACCGCCTACACGCCCCTAAAGTGTGCATGGGTTGATAAAAAGGTATACCTTTATCTTTCATGTGCTTAATTTATATTTAATTATTCGAAAATATATTGTACTTTGTTATGTTAAAACGATTGTGATAATTAAAAGTGCCATTTAAAATTAATACATAAGAAAATGATTGTTAAGTTACAAAGATTACAGAGGTTATGTTTTCTTGTTATTTTATAATAAAAATGTTTTAATTTAAAATAAAACAATAATGAACAAATAAATGTTTTAATACGTTCTTTCTACTGAGAATTTTACCTAAAGCTAATTATCATCATAACGTATTTATAAATACCAAAAGTTTAATTGTAAAAAAATAAATATGATAATTTTATCGCTTTCAAATTTTGGGGTATGTCATACCCCACCTAGTACGCTATGAGATGACATGTTTCATTCTTCCCTCCATGTGAATAAAAAATAATAAATAGGTATTTTCCAAATCTGTAATCGTCCGACACGTTTCACATTTGTCGAATCCCACTAAAAATTCAAGATCAAATTCCATCAAAGGTTTTCATCAAAGAGATCGTTCTTTGAAGATTCTTGGATACAGATATTTGGTCAAGACTGAACCACAGTTTCCGAATAAATTGTTTGCCAAAATCTGTGATTCGAGTTTTAATATCAGGCGGATGATACCTTTCAAGCATTTATTAAGATCGCAGGTATTTTTATTTTTATAAAAATATAGAAAAAAATTGGGCATAATTTATGTAATCTGAAGGCATTTGAGACGTAAGGAAATTAAAGGCAAATAGTTATTTCTACTTAAAAACTAAGAACATTATATTTTAATATAGCCTTTTTTTATCTGTTAAAAATAAGTTAAGTTTCATGAAAAATTGTCAGGAGTAAAGTACGAGTATCGCCACCAAGTATAAATCAGATAATGTTAATGTAGCAATAACTTTCGAAACGTGAGTTCTTGCGTAATGAGATTTTACAGCATTATTGGTTGTCTGTAAAATGACATTATATTCAGATCACAGCATCGTCATCCCGGGGACCATTTATTAACCAACACCCCTGCTATTTATTTATTTATTGTTTCTTTACACTGCAGGTAAAAATGTTTACTATACAATTTGTTACCTCACTAGGACAAGCCTGTGTTGAGGTTAAGAATAATTATACAAGTTAACAAAATAACACAAAATTATACAGATTTTGAAAGAACAATATTGTTGTATTTCTTACAGATTGAGATTAGATTATGGGTACCTACTGGTTCCTACTAAACTGATGGCGCTAGGTAGTACATTAATGTTGACCTTTAGGGTGACCATAGTTTTGAGATCTGATTTAAAATAAAATAAAATAAAGTTTTTTGTTTTTAAGGATTAAGTTGTGAATAATAAATATGTGTACACAATTTAACATGCTATAGATTTGGCAAGAGGAAGATGAACAAAAACGGTTCAAACAAAAATAATATTATTTTAGCTTATTATTATAAACATACTCATTTAGCTAATAATTTAGAAAGGACAAAGTAGAGAAAATCAATTGGCAATCCTCTACTAACACAAATAATTAAAGATCCTTTTTAAAAGTGTACAAGGAATTAGATGACTTTATATGTTCTGGGAGGCTATTAAATATGAGTGGAGCTTGATAAAAATAATTTCTTTGACCAAAAGAAGATTAAGTTTGAATTGCCATAATGTTCAGACCAGAGCCAATTCTCGTAGTACGAATGTGCTGTGTTCTTTCTGCAAAATTAATATTATAAAAAAATCTACAAAGCGTTTGTGTAATATATAACTATTTTACGTTCATTACATTACATTCCTTAAAAATTAAATGAGTTGGATATTTAATTTTTTTCTTGAACATAACTTTAAGAACCATTTTTTGGGCTATATTAAGTGGTTCTATATAAGTCTTTGGGCAGGATCCCCAGCACACAATATTATAAGAAAGCAGAGACTGGATTATTGCAAAATAAACAGTTTTTAATTTTTCTTTGTCTAGTATATGTCCCAGTTCTTTAAAGATATAGGTAAGTCTCTTAGTATTATTTACTAACATATTAATATGATCATTCCATCTCAAAAATTTATCTATTTTTACACCAAGGTATTTGATGCTGACTACATTTTCTAAAGGGTTGCAGTTACATGTTTGAAAACAATTGTGAATAATCAAGTTGTGAGTTTCAGAAGGCTGACTTTTACTTGAAATGCTAAAAGTGATAAATTTGGTTTTTTGTGCATTCAAAGTTAATATATTATTGTTTAGCCAACTATTTACCACTTTTAAACCTATATTACTTTTGTTGAAAGTTTTACCAAGTTTTACCGTCAAATATTAAGATAGTGTCATCTGCAAAACTAACAATGTTACCCGGAATATTCAGACTACATAAATCATTTACATAAATAAGAAAGAATATTGGCCCAAGCACACTACCTTGCGGCACTCCAAAGGAGATTGATTTACCCTCGCTTAACATCTTATTTATTTCCACTTGTTGTATTCTGTCACTAAGATAAGATCTGAACCAGCCCATTGCTGTATTATTAATGCCTAAAGATGATAATTTTTTAAGTAGCAATTCGTGGGAAACAGTGTCAAATGCTTTTGATACATCCAAGAACACCGCTATGGCTTTGTTGCCATAGTCCAGCGCTCTTGTAACTTTGGTCAATACCTTTAAAACAGCATCACTCGTACCTTTATTTGCTCTGAAACCAAATTAATTGTCAGAGAGTAATTTGTATTTTTCGAAGAATGAAACTAATCTTGACTTGGCCAATCTTTCTATCAATTTTGAGAGAGTATTGAGTAAAGATATGTGTCTGTAATTGTTAACCTCTAGGTAATCCCCACTTTTGAAAAGAGGTACAACCTTAGCATTCTTACAATGAGTAGGAAATATGCCACTCTTAAAACTAAGGTTAACAATGTGAGATATGGGACCAGCCAATACAGAAACATGCTGTTTGTATACCATGATACTTAAGCCATCAATACCATAGGAAAAAGTAATTTTTAATTCATTTATCACTTTTGAAACTTCATAAATGCTAGTGGTTTTAAATTCAAAGCTCTCTCCTGAAAATTGAGTACAAGGTATAAAATTGTTAACAGGACACATTTCGGTAGTTTTATTTGCACTACACAATTGCTTTGCGAATCTAGGACCAATATCACTGCAGAAGCTATTTACGTGATTAGTGATTATATTTGGATTCTCTTCCATTGAGATGATATTGTTATTTATTTTAAATTTTTTTATAGACACTTGCTCCTTTTGTATATTTACAGCCTCCTTTATAATCTTCCACTGTTGCTTGGTATTTCCATTGGCGTTATCCAGTTTCCTTTTGTAATATGCTTGCTTTGTATATTTTATAATTTTTGTACACCAGTTTCTATATCTTTTGTAATAATCCAGCAGTTGAATATTATTTGAATCTGTTGTGTAATTTAATAATTCCATTATTTATCCAAGGTTTTAAATATTTCATATTATGCTTTACACTTCGTACAGACGAACAACTTTCCACATGCATTTTTAAACATTTTATGAAATTTTCAGTAGCAAAATTAACATCTTGCGATGACAGAACTGACTGCCATGATTCTTTCTTTAATTTGACTTTCAAAAGATTTTTATCGATGACGGTTTTCAAGTTTTCATTATCTGTTGCTATTTTATTTAGTGTAAAGCTCATAAATCTCAGCAATATCACATCATGATCTGTTATGTCAGTAGTGAAGACAGCTCCCTCTGGTTCAAATTTAAGATTTTACCATAATGTGATCGATGCAGCTTGAAATGGTAGAAAAAACTCTAGTAGGTGAAATTATGATTGTCTCCAAGCCATGAAAAGCCAAAAGAGAGAGGTATTTTTGAGTTTTCATATCGCTCAAATCCAAAGTATTAATATTTATGTCGCCACATAAAATGATCTCCTTATTTTTTATAGATATGTAGCGTCAAGCAGTGCACTCAGTGATTCAAGGAAATTATCTATATGAGCCAGGGACGGAGATCTATAAACAGCTATTACACACAAGGTACTCGATATCTGCATTTTTAAGCAGTTTGCTCCAGGGAAAACAACTTCCTCAACAGTCACGTGAACTTTTTGTTTTACATAGGCAACTACACCATCATTTTGCAAATAGTTATTATTTGTGTTGTAAACTGCGTATCCGGGATGTTAGGTATATTGATAAAATTTTTCACCCAAGCTTCTGTAAAAACAAGTACCTCAGGACGATGCTCAATACTATCCAGCATGGTTATGGTTTCATCAAAGTTGTTGTTTAAACTTCTAACGTTTAAACAAAGTAATGAAAATTTGGAATGTTTTAAAAAGTTTTTGCAAGTTAATGAATCTTTAATGGTTAAATTAGATTCTGTATTATCAATCAAGTCAATTTATTTTCCAAATTCGATATCCATTTTAATGATGAAAATATTTTTCGGTGCCTTTCACTATTAAACTTCTATTATAACCTATTGAGGTCATCTTCGTGTTTGATTTCCCTGATTTTTTGCCTTCTTCTTCTTTCATTAGAATTGCTCCATTTTTGTACCAAAAATATTTATACTTTAATTCTTTCCCCTTTGTTTTGGCTTTCCAAAGTAGTTCCTTATAGTAAGGAGATAATGACTCTCCTAGGAATATCATGTTTTCACGATTAGAAATTATCTTCTTATTTGCTAATAATTTTAATCTGGTTTCTGGGTTTTTCATTTTTAGGATAATTTTTTTGGATGTCCTGGTATTCCGTCATATTGTCTCATTGCCGAGGCAATATCCTCTGAATTTATTTTGATATTAGCACTTTCTATCAGTTTTATAGCGGTTATTTTGGATGTTCTTCAGTCTTTTCCTCAATGCCTGTAATTTCAATACAGTCATCAAGGTTCGACTGTTCCAAGCAAGCCACTCTGGTTTCCAGATGCTTAATATTTTTATTTTTAATTGCCAAATCATTAAATAATGTCTTCAGGTAGTATATTCATTTTGTTTTTGGATCTTGTAGTTGTGTATAAATTTTCTTGTTGGGAGCCGGTTTTTTTGCTTGAACTCATGGTCACACTAGCAGTAGTTTATATTGTATATTGGCAGAAATAGTATGCGTAAGTACTGACTGAGCAGTAAAGCGAGCAAGCTGTATGGTCAGTGTAAGAAAGATGGCGACGGTTTTGGCCAATCACAAGAGCTCCACCAACTGTCAAATATATTTCAATTCCACTGTCACTATTTTCCGAAATTAATTTTTCGAAATTCACTTGAATAATCTAATTGTAATGTACAAAATTTATATCACCATTAATGTAGTGGACACTTGGGTGAATCTCGCAGTGTTTCGGATTGTATTGTTTACTAATTATACACAATTATGCGATGTTTCTTACGGATCACTTTTACTGTGTGTTATTTAGTTTCGGTAGGTAATTATGCTATAGGTTGTCCAAATTAGTTCAGTACATTCGGTGACTTACAGGAGTTCCCGGGTTCACGGGGTAAGGTTTGTCCAGTTCTTGGTACATGCGACTGTCCACCAGCTTCGTGGCAGGACGGATCGGAAAAGACTGGTTCAGACCTTTTGACCTCTCCAGCATGACTCTCTCGGATTATTGCCTTCATTTCATATGACCGTCACTCCTGGAAACACTGACCCCCAAATTCCTACCCACCTTTACCTTTTATCTTCTAAGAACTTCATCTCCTTCCATTCATCAAAAGAGCTTCCACATACCATCCCCAAGGATGACATAGGCCTTGAGGGAAGTTGTTTTAACAGGGCCTCCTGTGTAGAGCTGCAGTACAAAAAAGGCAATATTTAAACAATTTAATTTTGCGATATTTCGTTCAATTCGTGCAGTATTATAGGCGAGCAGTTAACTTCAAATTACTATTGAAATTTTCACTGTTGGCACTTTGAAATAAAACATCAAACGCCGTCAGTTTTCCAATATAAAAGTCCGCGCAGTATATGTATACTCGTCCCCGGCAGTTCATGGCGATTTGCTTTGTGCTCACTCTAATAAACCGTTTGATGGAAACGAATGCAGGACAATAATGTTTCTGTGTATTGTGCATTATTAACGCCGTGGGATATTCCGACACTGTTTCTATTGCAAGAACCGTCTCGAAGTAGTTGCTTAGATCAAATATTTGTAGAGAAAAATGCACGAATTATGCAACAAAATTGTCTGCGTGTATAACCAATAACCACCAATTATACCCTAGTACAACAAACAAATCTATTAGGAAGTAAAAAAAAAATATTTGTATTTTAATTTAGAATGTATAATTTATACAACCATGAAGGTTCAGGCCAAACCAAAACCTGAATTTGATTATGTTTATGAGTATGTAGGTACAAAATATTAAAAAATCCAAAAAAGTTTTTTTTTTCTTTCAGCCGACAAAATACAAAATACTTTTAACCTTTAATTAGATGCTCAAGACCATTTCAAATTAAAAACAAAATATGTTAGAGTATTTGGATTGCGACTGCGCTCTTTCTAGCTTCCTATCTTCCCGCGGGGTACGAAAATCAGTACAAAAAAATTGTAGTTTTAAGAAAAAAATTCTTAAAACTACAATTTTTTTGTATAACCGAGATCAACTTAAAAAAAAATATTTAGACTCTTCAGTAGATTCATCAAATCTGCATCCAACTGAAGTGCCCCGAAGTGTTGCTGAAAAAAAAATTCACCATACTTATGGCACTTATTTGGTACTTTTTTTGTAAATTATGTAATTGGTCTCATGCGGTCAACATCCAAGAGAGCAGCGACACGGGCATACATTGACTTTCTGGCCGCGACTGATTAGCGTACCCCGCGGGAAGATTGGAAGCTAGAAAGAGCGCAATCGCAATCCAAACACTCTTACATAAATTAGAAGCTATTTTATTTTTTTTAATTGTTTAAGGTCAAAGTCATGTTTTTGTTTCTTGATTTTAATTATAATTAAGTGTTTTATTATTTTTGATAAAACGTACTTCGTTTTATTTATTTCTTCCACTCCATTTTCATTTTTTCTTCGGGGTCAGTAGTGACCTATGCGACTAATTGTGTGATTTTCTTAATGCGCCTAATTAAGGGTTAATATGTTAGTCAATTTAAAAAACTCTATCAAAATATTCCCCAACCTGATGAAAAAAACTTCAATAAGGTATGCTTATATATTAAAATTGATATACTTAATATATCAACAACATCGGAGTATTTGTTTCCTAGTTGTTGAATCCTTCGCACAGGAGTGTAATATTGGGATGTTGATATTGTTGATGTCAAATTGCTACAATAATATGGTAGGTACTGTTTTGTAACTGACCTACCTGGAGTATGAAAAAAGTTTTATGGGCATTTAAACCATAAACATCCCTTTTACTTTTATTATTTGTTTTGGTTATTTGTCGATTTATATCCTGGAGCCATGATGACCCTGAAATGTCTGATATTAATATGTCAACTGCGAATCTTAGTGAGAGAGAGATTCTGGGTATGTCGAATTATTTATCAATCACACAACTAAACACTGTCGCTAATATAAATAATCGCATTCTTGATCGAGTTTTTTGCAGTGAGCCTACTGCTAACGTATGTAAATCTTTAGAAGAACTTTTACCTGTAGACGTTTACCATCCTCCTCTGGATATAGTTATTCCCTTTGTTAACAACACTCATCTTAAAAATATCAAGTCATCTTGTAACTTCTGTAAAGCAACTTTTCTAAAAAATTCTGATTGCTTAAATACAACAGACTGGTCCTTTCTGGAAAACGCAGATATTAACGATAATGTAAATAAATTCTATGATATTCTAAATGATACTATTGCAAATTTTGTGCCCCTTAGACATAATAGAATTTCTCATTTTCCAAACTGGTTTAGTCCCAAATTGATCACTTTAACGATCCAGACTGACGAGTGATTACAATGAATTTCAATCGTTAGGAAAGGAGTGTTGTAAAATCTGAAAATTGAGCTATAAAAATTACATTGACAAAATTGAAAGAGAAATTCGTGTAAATATAAAACAGTTTTGGAATTTCACAAATTCTCAAAAAAATAATAACTTAGGTATTTTTATGAATTTCAATGAAACTTCTATGAATTTCAATGGAAAAATTGGGTGTGATGATAAAAAACATTGTAAATCTATTCGCTGATTATTTTAAGTCTGTGTATGAAGAGGATATACCTAGTAACGAAATTCCAAAATTCTCATCGAATCTTAGTCTGGATATTTTTTTTTATTTTTTTTTTAATATTTATTTCAAGATTTTTGTTTATACATTACAATGATAATATATTATGCAAGATTACAAAATAATTCATGTTTTATTCTACTACTCCATAAGTTGAGCTCTAGGAGTTCGTGTTTATGGGAGGAGTATTTTACATGCAAGAAAATTATAATGATGTTCATTATGTAAACAATTTTCAAAGAACTAATGAAATAAATATCTTAGGTAGGTACACAATTTAGACAATTTAGACAATATCAATACAATTTTTTTAAATATTAAATATTGCTGTTTAAGTAAGGGTAAATTAATTAATTACATAAAGGGTAAACATATATCTGAAATACGCGTAGAAATTAATGATATCAAAAACCATGTAAATTTGTTAGATGCTAGAAAAAATGCAGGACCTGATAATATTCCACCCGTGTTGATTAAATCATTTTTAAACGGCTTAGTTGTTCCTCTTTTTCTAATTTTTAACCAGTCATTAGAGACAGGTAGTTTCCCTAATACATGGAAACATAGTTTTCTTACACCCATTTTAAAAAAAGGGGACAAAACAAATTATAGACCAATATGTATCCAATCATGGATACCCAAGCTTTTTGAAAAAATTGTTCTCCATAAAATATTGACAAATATAAAAAAATTATAACTCCCTACCAACATGGCTTTTGTTCAAATAAATCTACACTAACCAATTTACTAATATATGAAAACTTCATATCTAAATCTTTAGCCAACAGGTGCCAGGTTGACTCAATATTCACTGACTTTAGCAAGGCATTTGACAAGGTGTGTCACAAAATTTTAATCAATAAATTGGCGAAACTTGGAATTTATGATAGCTTTTTAAATTGGTTTGTGAGTTATTTGTAAAGAAGTCTTAGTATGAAAATAAATGGCACATAGTCTTACAAATTTATAGCAACAAGTGAAGTGCCGCAAGTTTATAAATGATATTGTTGATATATTTACTGACATAAATGTGCTACTGTTTGCCGATGACATGAAACTATATAAAGAGATTAACCACATTAATAATTGTATTACACTTCAAACTAACTTGATATATCTTTTTGAATGGTGCTCTATCAACAATTTAGCATTAAACATAAATAACTTTTTAGCATCATTGATCCCTTCGGCACCGGTGCATAGTCGGGAAACACGCCAAACGCGTGCCCAACATTTGTACACAGTTTACATTTGTCACATGAGAACGGGTCGTTTCTTCGACTCGTTCTTGTGTTCAACAGCTCGGCTGTGGAATGATTTGCCGGCCTCTGTGTTTCCTCCTTCCTACAACATGGGTCTCTTCAAGACCAATGTTCATTCCTTCCTCTCCTCAAAAAGACCCTCCACACAGCATCCCAGATGACATAGGCCCTGAGGGAAATTATTTTCCTCAGGGCCTCCTGTGTGGAGTTAATGTAAAAAAAAAAAAAATGTCAGTTAATTCATTTTTCCAAAAAAAATAATCCTATATTTTTTCAGTATTCTTTAAATGATGAAAAATTAAATTATGTTACTGAAATAATGGATCTTGGCATTATGTTCGACAGTAAACTCACCTCTGTATGTCATATTAATAATATTATCAACAAAGCCCTAAAATTTAGGCCTAAAGGCTTTTGGCTTTGTTTTGAGAGCTGCAAAAGATTTCAATGATTTAGGATTTAGGCACATTTATTATGTTGTATAAAACCCTTGTCAGATGCAAACTTGAATATAATTCTACGTTATGGTCTCCCTTTTACAACATTCAATCAGAAAATATTGAAAAGATTCAACGGAATTTTCTAAGGTTTATAAACTATAAATTTCATATTCCTATACTAAACATTGATTAAAATTACCTCCTGGATAAAACATCTCTATTGAAACTTTCAGAAAGAAGAATAAGCACAGTTTCAATACTATTACATAAAATACTGCATTACAAAATTGACTGTCCTGAATTTCTTCAATTTATTAATATCCATGTTCCCCAAAAATCATGTCGAAATTTATTACCCTTCTACTTCAATAACACCAGGACACTAGCTTATCAAAATTCTCCGTTTCCGAGACTTCACAGTCTCCGATATAAATATTCTAATCTAGGTGATATAATTCATCTTAAAACTAATCAGTATAAATGTTGTATATTCTATCACTTTTATTCTTCTAGACACAAATAGATTTATATAATTTCTGCAATTTTTGTTCATATTGAATATGAGACTTCTTTTCATTTTTACATAATATGTATTTTTATTTTATTATTTGTTTTACATCGAATTGTGTATTTTTCTTTTCTCATTGTATTATATTTTCTTCATTGTTTGATACTCAACTTATAAACTACAATGTAACACGCCCATCAGGGCGTGCAATAAATAAATTTATTGGGCAGGGAAAATTACCTATATTTGACAAAATATTTTTTCCTGCGATCAACATTTTTTTTAACGGCACATTATGTATTAATCCTCTGCGCAGGAAAACCTAAAATATTAAAAAAAAATTTAATGTCTTTAAGTAGATACAAGAAGGAGATTGTAAGTTTGGGGTCTACCTTCGGCCCAGTTGGCTGCGAGAGAGTTATATCATATTTATTTTATTACCGAAGACGAGCTATTCAACGTCTTGAAGGAGTAGTGGGTACATCACATCGTGCAGCTTACATAGTTCTAATATTGTTTTCCGTGTAGCAGTAGGTTCATCCCTGCAACGAAAACACGTATTTTCAGAATGCCTAGAGGCGCTTTTGCGTATTACACTACTGATATTATGAATGTGGTGACCCGACGGTTGATCCCTAACAGTTGCCCCCCGAAATTATAATAATTATAAAATTAGAATTTTTGCATTATTTACAAATTTCAAACTTAAAATCGACTTCAAAAATACCTTTCATAATAACTTGTAATGGATATCTTAAAAATTTTGATGGAAATAATCTGTTACTATGACTGCTTAAAAATGCAATCTGACCTTGATGCTATTGCAGAATGGTCAGTAAAAAACAAATTAAAATTCAATATAAAAAAATGTGTAACAATGACATATACCCGCTCCCAGAAGCCCATAGTTTTTTAATACAACATTAAAGGGAAAACATTATGCCGAGTCAATAGCTTTAAAGATCTCGGTATCGTCTTTGATCCCAAACTGACATTCTCGGATCATATATCACGGCTCACTCCAGCATGCTACAAACTCCTAGGTTTCATCATCAGAATATGTAAGCAATTTGATGACCCAGATGCAATGATAGCCATGTTTGATGGAGTCATAAGAAATAAGCTGGAGTATGCCTGTGGTGTGTGGACTCCGCACCAAGCGAAATATATTAATATGCTAGAACAAACTCAGAAAAAATTCCTTAGGTATGTCTATATGCGGATGAATGGAACGTACCCGAGATTCATGCATCATATGGAATTACTTGAGGCAACAAATAGATGTAGCTTGGAAACTAGACGTTATGCAAATCTTGCAATTCTTAGTTTTAACATAATCCATAATCGTGTTGACAGCCCATTCCTCTTGGAATGTTATGGCTATTTATTTTATTTTTATTTTAGTTTATTTAGGAAACAAACAGTTATACATATTTTAATAAGAAAGTAACATATTACATGATTGCATTAACCAGCGAAGTTTCCGCTACAATTTATAATATATATATATATATATATATATATATAATATATATATATATATATATATATATATATATATATATATATATATATATATATATATATATATATATATATCCTGCTACATTTGTTACGTCCACCCCCTAAAATCTCTATAGCATTGTTGCGTCCACCGACTTACGGCGTCCGATATTCGGACGCAACAATGTTTTGACCTCAAAATTGGCCAGATTGATGCTTACCCCATGTAGAATCATTTGGCAAAAATTGTCATGGAAGCAAAAAATCTCTCAGAATGTCTGAAAGCGAATATTGAACGTTTGACGATTCACCGCCAGGTTTGCTACACGAAGTATATTTTGAGTAGTGTATATTTTCATAAATATTGCCGGTCCTTCTGCGTCCACGCAGATATACTATTTTTAAGACATAATGACGGTAGTGCTGCATCTACACAGTTAGTCATTCTTGCGTCCACGCAGATATACTATTTTTAAGACATAATGACGGTAGTGCTGCATCCACACAGTTGGTCCTTATTGCGTCCACGCAGCAATATTATTTTGAAGACATATCAACGGCCGTGCTGCATCTATACAGTTGGTCCTTATTGCGTCCACGCAGCAACATTATTTTTAAGACATAACGACTTAAAAATAATATTGCTGCGTGGACGCAAGAAGGACCAACTGTGTAGACGCAGCATGACCGTCGTTATGTCTTAAAAATAATATTGCTGCGTGATAATAGCGTGATAATAGCGTGATAGTAGCGTGATAATAGCGTGATAATGGCGTGATAATTGCTTGGACGCAAGAAAGACCAACTGTGTAGACGCAGCACGACCGTCGTTATGTCTTAAAAATAATATTGCTGAGTGAAAGTAAGAAGGACCAACTGTGTAGACGCATCGCCGTCGTTATAATAATAATAAAGAATGTATGCAGGGGTAGTGCAATGCAATACATTCCATATTTTGAAATAACAAAAGAAATTAGATAAATAATAAGTTAAGGTTAAAAGTAAATAACATTAAAACGAATGAGCATGAAAAACATAAGAAATATAACTGAAAAATAATAAACAATAATATGAATTCATGTAACTGTTTACGGAATGGTATTTCCTCGTCGTTTCTCGTCTCCAGAGGGCCATCAGGGGGACTCCATCCAGGCAGTCATGGCGGTGATGATCGCATTCTTCTATTGGCGTAGTCTTCGCCATAAACTTCCCATGCGGTGGCAGAGAAGTGCTCGGAAAGTATGCACTCGTCCCTCCAGGAACAGTATCTCGGTAGGCGGAAAAGTTGACGATATGTGTTATTGTAAGCAAATTTTTACTTATGCCATTGGGATGCAGTGTAGTAAACCCACAGTTCTGGTGTGTACAGCGAGTACCCGTGAACATCAGAAAACAAGGTTCTTTCTGCCTTCTAGCGCCTATATAAGGTTGTTAAAAAAAACCATAGATAATGATAAAATTGGATTCCACAGTACCTACGTATTCGCGATTGTTATTAAAATATTACATACAGGGCCCGCAGATACTTTAAAAGTATACAACTGCTAACCCTGTTAAAATCGCAAGTACGCCCTACGATTGAATTTGGCAGCCACCTCTAGTCTGGAGACCAAAAAATACCTAAAAAACCTCGACTCTGTACAGAAACGGGCGGTACGTTTGATAAATTCTCCTAACTTAACAAACAGATTGTAATTTTTAGAGCACAGGCGTCAGGTAGGAATGCTGCCCTTGTTCTACCGGTATTACATTGGAAGATACTTCAAGGAACTAGCGTCATTGATCCCCTCAGCACCGACGCATAGTCAGGAAACACGCCAAACATGCGCCCAATATATGTATACGGTTGACATTTGTCACATGAGAACGGATCGTTTCTACGACTCGTTCTTAAGTTCAACAGCTCAGCTGTGGAACGATTTTCCAGCCTCTGTGTTTCCTCCCTCCTACAACATTGGTCTCTTCAAGACCCATGTTTACTCCTTCCTGTCCTCAAATAGACCCTCGACACAGCATCTTCAAAGATGATACAATGTGGAGTTAAATGTTAAAAAAGTGCCGTTTTTTTAAAAAATCACCTCAAGGGCGCTATACAAACTTAAAATATTATTCTAAAATCCTACTTCGAACTACAAAACTTGACAAATAATCAAAAACAACTTATGGCTAAAAATTGCATCCACGGGTTCTTCGATCGCTGATACGAAAATATATGTACATTGAATTGACCAATGAACGCGATTCTACCTATTGATACTACTTTTAGTGCATAACGACGCAAGAGTGCTTGAAAATGCTCTTTATTCAGAGGGACGTTTTACGCCGAAAATTTGACTGTGGAATGGAAAGTTATAAAAAAAAACAAAATTTTTAATTACACTGCATATGTTTATTATCTATATCTATTATATATATACACAATTCGGTTAAATAACTACTAAAAATATTTTGTAATATTCTTTACCTGGCATGTTTGAATCGTCATCAGTCATCACTATCATCATCACCAGCATCATCTATACTATCATCAAGATCATCATCATTATCATCACTACCATCATCATCAGCCTGAGTACTTGGATAAACTCCACGTACTGTACGTAAACGGCTGTAATATAATGTAATTAATGTAATGGTCTCATAGAAATCGTTGTGTCTCCCTTACTATCGTAGTAAGAAGTATGATCTGAATGGTATTGAAATAAGAAAACAACAATCATGCTTTTTTATATTAAAATCTAAAAGTTAACTACAGAAAAATTAAAATATACCTAGTATGAAATAAAAGTTTCCGAATATAATTTCAGAAAAAAATTATTAAACTTTATGAATTTTTAATGATTGTCTTTTTTACATGAAACGAAAAAAAGTGAGATAACAATAACGTTTATAATACATGTAGATTTGTCTTACAAAAATGTATTTATTTCATTTTTTTAAGTAATTTTAGATACAAAAAGCGCAAGGTGACCCATTTTTAAGACTTTTTTATCCTTGAATTAAAAAAATATATGCTTTAAAAATTATATGTGTCTTAATAATAAAATAAGGAAGCGTATTTTATCTCCTTTCTTAACCAGTTTTTCCTTTTAGTATACCTATGTTCAGAAATGTTCCATTTCGACCGGTCAGTGGTTGGAGTGGGTGTGTTCGATTCTTCGGCTGGCTAAATCCTCCATCACAACACAAGCAACATTTTCGGCTTTCTGTGGTGGTAGTAGGATTTTTCGAACATTGTTGGAATGTTTGTCTGGAATTAGTGGAATGTTGGTCTTTCTTTAAAAAAAATACAAATGGATTTTATCGTGACGCGGAAAGTTATTTGACCTTCTGGCAAGATACATCATACATCCTTCCTACAACATGGGTCTCTTCAAGACCAATGTTCACTCCTTCCTATCCTCAAAAAGACCCTCCACACAGCATCCCAGATGACATAGGCCCTGAGGGAAATTATTTTCCTCAGGGCCTCCTGTGTGGAGTAAATTTAAACAAAAAAAAAAGATACGCCCGGGGGCTTAGGGGTATTAATTTAAAAGTGCACAATACCGATAGAATTTTAATTAAGTAACTAATATTTTAATAAAACAAATTAAAATGTACACATCTAATAAAATATGTTCGTTTTTTTTTCAGTAAGTTGAAAAAGTAAGGTAGGCCATTTAAAAAAAAATTATGTTGACATTAAAAAAAATTATATTTAAGAAATTATATGTGTAGTACCTACTAATAATATCACATTTTAAAAATAGTTTTAGTTTTTGGATACGTTCAGAAATATTCCATTTATATACGTAAACGATATATTTTTTCAACCTTTAAATGGTCAAAATACATGATACGCCGATGATACAGTATTAATAATAAGTGAAAAGACTGTAGAATTAAAGGCCATAGAAGACATCAACACGCTTAAGAACATTTTTGACACTAATTTACTATTACTAAATAGTGAAAAGAAATTTGTAATTCCATTTGCAATCCATCCAAACGATGCTCCTAAAAATTTTAACATTTTCAAACATGATAATACTAAAATTCACAGCCAACAATGCAAATCAAACTGCACAATACTAAAAACAACAAATAAAATTAAATATCGAGGAGTAATATTTGATAAAAATCTGAAATAAAAATCTCAATAAAAATCCGGGCTAGTTTAAACAAGTTGATTTTTGAACTTTTGTGTAAAAACTGTGTTTCTTTTGTTGTTTTTTTTTTCTAAAAAACAGTGTCTAAACGTTTCTTTTTTGTGCTGTAAACATTACCATTCGACGCGGATTAAAAATCCGCGTCTAGTGATACCCTGCTTGCCAGGTTCAGTATTGTTTGTCTGAGTTTTATTTGACTTTTTCATCTGTAATTGACACCGTTTTGATTTTTCAACATTTACACCATTTGTGCACGTCTGTCTGTAACTTTGAAGTTAATATATCCATTGTTGGCAAATCTCAAAAATACAAAAATTATATAGGTATCTACTATCTACACGCGAATGGCCACGAGGACGCAATATTATCGTCGTTATGACTGTAGACCAAGAGCTACTTTACACTTTCAAAAATAAAGGAGCTGATGACGTGCACGGCTGATGCCTGCTTGGTGATAGTTGTTGTACGTATACTATGACTATGACTCATATACAGTCATAACGACGATAGTATTGCGTCCTCGTGGCCATTCGCGAGTAGATAGTAGATACCTATAATATTATTGCTATGTATTGTTTGAGCCCTTGATGAATGAAATCGACAGATTTGGCAACAATGGGTATATTTACAACGACGCCAAACGCCATTCAGAACTAACTGCGCGCCCAGTAGGTTCTCAGTACCGGATTATCCCTAAGGCAGAGTAGGCAACTGCCTAGGGGCCCCGCATCGGCTAGGGGCCCCGCGTCCTGAGAAAAAATGACTAGCTTCAATTAGTGAGCAACGAAGTTTCCGAAAAAGTCAGCTTTCAAGATGTTTTATTTTTTTTAGGAACATTTATAGGTTAATAACATTAGGTACACGCATTAAAGAAAACAACAATTTATAAAAACTAGGTTATAATCCAATAAATAACTAATGTTCTCATCATGCACAAATAATAAATAAAAAAGTCTATAATTAAAACAAATAAAAAAACATAGTTGCATTTTACTTTTCTTTTCTTCTATTTGTTGCAACATTATTTAGTATCTGAAGTGTGAGGTGCCGTGTGTGGTTTATATTGGCATTGGTTTTGTTTTATTTTTTGCTTTTATTTCTAATTGTATGTTTAAAATATAAACGTTGTACAAGCTTCAGTATGCACTACCTGTCTGCTTGCTAAAATTCTTTGGGAAAGGTTGTCTGGAAGAGATCACTTTAGTGACAAGACTGTATATATAATAATATCTTGTCAACCAAGTTGAAAAACGTGTTAAAAAAGTTTCGAGAAAAACGCATTCGAAGTTTTGCTGAAGGATAATTCAACAAACTGTTACAAATGGTTTCACATAAAATGCTGTATCTTCGTCAATTTTTCGAATTTCTTTGAAAAATGTGGTGGGTGCATTTTTAACAAATGCATCATAAAAGTTGTTAAGCGGTGAACTCCATAACTCATCACCGGATCATTTTTTCAAACAAAAAATTGAAATGCGTTTAAAAGGTTATATGTTTTCCTAGGTAGTCAGAGGGAGTTTTTGACGATTTTTTTTTGGCAGCATTTTGAAGTGAAAATTTGTTATTAATGTGAATTTGTTATTATAAAATGGTAAAAAAAACTCCCTTTGACTACCTGCTGATTTATGTGTAGAAATAGTGTACAAAATTTCAAAAGCATCGGTCAAGTCAAGTTAAGATTTTGAGTTAGGTATGATGTTCACGAACTTCAGAAATGTTGTTTGCGAGAAAACCTTCCCCTCCCCCCCCCCCCCCCCCCCCCCCCCCTTAAAGCCTTTTTAAGGATTTGATCAAGGGAACAAGGAGGCGTTTGGAGGCATCTTCAACCCCCCCCTCCCCTTCCCATAGTCCGCCATTGGCAAAGGGGCCCCGAGACGTGGACTGCCTAGGGGCCCCGACATGGTTAATCCGGCCCTGTAGGTTCTTATAAGATTTTTTTAGAGCCGGCGGTAAATTAGTGTCCCGGCCTAAAAATGTTTAACCGCACACTATAAGGGCGCGAACCGGTGCGTTATGAAACGATACATTTTGAATAAGGGCCAACAAAACTGTCACACTCCTGCGCCCAGTAGGTACGTGTGTAATAGTGTGTATACAAAATATTCATTCAAACTTCTAACAATATTCTAATATGATATATATTTTTTAGTTTATTTTGGGATTTTGCTGTATACCAGGCACATATTTATTAATTTCATTGAAGACTGATGTTATTTTTTCAAGCGGTTTATCAGACACAATTTTTTTTTTCATTGTCTGTTGATACTGCTTTTTATCAGACACAAACGTATTGTTTTATTATTTTCATTGAAGGTTTATTTTGAATTTTAGCTGTGTATCAAAATATATTTGTTATTATTTTCGTCGAAGGTTGATATTATTTTTTTCGCTGTGAATCAGACACATAAATAGGTACATTTTTATCATTTCATTGAAGTCTGATTTAGTCTTTTCGCCGTGTGTCACACACATACTCGTATATTTTTTAAAATTGTATTCATTGAAGGTTGATCTTGAGTTTTCGCTGTAGGTATATCAGATATCTACATATATATATTTTTTTAATTATTGCTACATGAAAAAAAAAATTAATATAATAAATGATTACTATTCCCAGTTTGTGTTCGATTTTATAGAAACATTAATTATTAAATAAAAAGGTTTCACATAACGACTGATTTGTTTTATTTCTATATATACAAAGGTGGGTAACCTTTTTAGCGTCGCGGGCCATTTGGATGTTCATACTGGACCCCGCGGGGGGGGGGGTAGAACTGGTTTTACTGAAGCTAATAAAAAAATTATTACATAACTGCCTACACTCCTTATTAAATATAGCTACACTCAGAACATGCAAATGAATTTCCTACAATTCTAGCTGCACATATGTAGCCTGCAACCAGAATTTTGTAACTGCACTTTGAACACAAGAAAGTTTCCTTCAAAATGCTTCACCAGAAGAAACCACAACTGCAATTTTTCGTTGCATTCTGAACCCAGATATAGTTTTAATTTGTTGTAATTTAGTTGTTGTAATCCTCAAAGTTGAAAAAAAAACTTTTTTATGTTGATGATTCATTTTAATGCTTAATAAATTCCTTTAGGGCCTATGTCGTCTTTAAAGATGCTGTGTGGAGGGTCTTTTGAGGAAAGGAAGGAAAGGAAGTTCTGAGTAGGAAAAGGGTATTAGGGGTGGGTAGGAATCTGGGGGTCAGTGTGTCCAGAAGTGATGGACGTATGAATCCATCCCTCCCATTGCAGTGCAAGGCGATGTTCTGAGAGAGTACGGCTGGAGAAGTCTAAGGGACTCCCTCAACCATTCTCTTCCGATCCGGCATGCCAGATGGTGGGCGGGCGCGTCCACTGCTGGACCTGCACCAACCTCACCCCATAAACCCGGATACCCCAGCTAAGTCACTAAACGTTGCGAACCACTTAACCTAGGCCTACAGTTTGGGAGGCGGGTATGAGTACTACCGCCCCGGGAACCATTTATTCGATAACCAACCCCTCTGCCATAGGTCCCCCTAAGTGGTTCACTACATTTGGTGACTTAGCAGGTGGGCTCAGGTTTATGGGGGGAGGAGTGATTGGCGGCGTATTTTTTTTTTTACATTAACTCCACACAAGAGGCCCTGAGGAAAATAAATTCCTTCAGGGCCTATGTCGTCTTTAAAGATGCTGTGTGGAGGGTCTTTTTGAGGAAAGGAAGGAGTGAACATGGGTCTTGAAGAGACCCATATTGTAGTAGGGATGAAATACAGAACCAGGCAAATCGTTCCACAGCGGAGCTGTCGAACTCAAGAACGAGTCGTAGAAACGACCCGTTCTCATGGGACTGATGTCAACCGTGTACAAATGTAGGGCGCGTGTTTGGCGTGTTTCCCGACTATGCACCGGTGCCGAGGGGATCAATGACGCTAGTTCCTCAGAACATCGTATGCGGCTGTCTACCAACTGCGTGGCTGGCCGGTTCGAATAGTATTATTTTGACCCATTCATAGCATACCTGTGGTCTGACATTTTAATATGGGCAATTATTAACATTTTGGAGGTGGTTATGTGTACCGCCGCCACGGGAATCATTTATTGGATAATGAACACCCCTGCCATAGCCCCCATCCCAAGTGTTGCGTTACGTTTGGTGATTTAACAGGGGTGCACAGGTTCTTGGAGTGAGGTTTGTTTAGGTCTTGGTTGCGAATGCTTTTCCCCACCTACTGCTTGGAGGTCCATATCGGGAGAGGCTGCTTAAGTCAGACATAATTTAGACCTCTCCAGCCGGACTCTCTCGACCCATCGTAAATAATAATAATTGTAACTAATATTATAACATAAATGGTTCCCGGGGCGGCGGTAAACACATTCACCTCTTAAATCGTAAGTAGATGCAACGTATAAATATACTGAACATATATGTATGTCGTATTTTGCTATTCGTTAGTACCTATTCATTCAGAATTGAAACGTTCCTTGAAATGGCTTTAATGTGTTTGATGACTAGATCTGAATAGCCACTTACATTTACCACATCTCTTTCCCCTCCCCACTATCTCCAGCCTTGCAACGTATTAAAATTGGGGATGTCAGATCCACATCATGATCCACGCACGTGTTTTGTGTCGAAAATACTTCAGTTTGTCTAATTATTTACTGTCTTACAAACAAATATATTTAAGTTTTTTTTTAGATTCTTTTTTTGCTTAGACGTAAAAATTAAATTAGAGTGCATGACGTGAAACCTATCTTAAGAAAACGGTAAGCAGCTTACAAGGAATGTACACCCGGACGCCAAAATAAATAATTTAGTGCGCACGTGAAACCTTTATTAGAAAAGTTGGCAATATGCGGAAGATGTAAAAATAAATGTAAAGTGTAAGGACGTGAAAAATATATTTAAAGCGGTATAAGAAATACAAATAATATTCACTCGGACGCACAAAATACTTTATTCAGTATGGACATTGGACGTGAAACCTTTATTAGAAGAGTTGGACGCTAAAATTAAATTAGTGTGAAAGGACGTGAAACCTATACTAAAAGAAACCTACAATATACAAAAAATATACACCCGGACGTGAGTATGTACGTGACGCAAGAGGTGTATGAAAGTATAATAAACATCAAATCCTGAATTATTATGAATATTAAAAAATCATGATATTAGCGATAATTGTGAGCATTATAAAAGGCAATATTCACAAAAAAAATCTGAAAAAAATAACTAGAACTGATGGACGCCCAAAGACGGATTTACGTACGGACGCAAAAAGTGTAGTGGGACCTATATATATATATATATATATATCTATATATATATATATATATATATATATATAAAAAAACATGGATTAAAACATTAAAGAAAACATAAAGTGGTAGAAAAAAAAGAAAAATATATATATATATACAACAGAAATGAAAGAAAAAAACACACACACCAAATTAAAGCATATGGGAAATATAAATCATCCAAATATTATTTTTATAATAAAAAGAAGGAAAACCAACATAATGAGAATGAAAAAAATAACATGCAGCACGGGTGGAGAGTTCGTAATTAACAATTTGTTTTAATTTTTTCTATTATGGATTTAATAAATTGGCCTGAGGACAAATGGAAATGGCTTATACGTGCCTGAAAATTTCAGCCGTAGTCGTCGACACGACTTGTTCAAAATGCCATACGGCAGAACAGATGTTCTAGCACAGCATAGCATGACAAGAGGAATGGTGCTGTTGAACGAAATATCGGAAACACTAGATATATGTAACTCTTCTTTAGATAGCCTTAAGATTTTTTTGTATAATAATCATCTTCCTAGGTGTTAAGACTGTTAAAATGAGAAAATTGTACAGTAATTGGATAAAAATCTGTTGTACAATTTAAAAAAAAAAAAATTATTTGCAAAGTCGACTTTTTGTACTTATTCGCTGGTGTATACAATATACAGACAGTTAGTTTTTCGTTGATGAATTTGAATGAAAATATGTTATAGACTCTTGTTATTCGGCGGTACATCCCTCTTTCGGGGACACCGAGTTATATTTCATGTATTTTCCCTAAACCGAGTGCATATTGCATATAAGCTTGCCTTGGGCCTAACTACCCAGGGATCAACTATCATGGAACCTATATACCGGATGAGCTTTGTGCTTATGGACAATAAAATGTATCTAATTTATTACTCATTTACTAACATTTTCTGCTAAATTAAAAGTATATTATTACAGAAAAATGAAACAATACAACTTTGTATAAACCACTTATATAATGCGTAAATCCGACCGGTTTCGGAACAAACGTTCCTTCTTCAGGGAAAGCTTATAATAATTTGACAGTTTCGAACAATGTTTTATTATGGTAGGGGTGGAGCCGTTGTTAGTTTGTAGATTGGGTGGGTAGGTATTGATACGAGCACGAAGAGTGACCCAAAACCCCGTCACTAAAAAATAAACGCAAAAGGGAATCAGTCACGGCTCGAATCGAGCTACCCAGTGAAGTCTAGGTACTTTCGTACGGTGGTTACACAAATCCATTTTTTTTTAAACGCACCAGAATTCGAATTGAATTGTTTTGTTTCATTTTTCTTTTTTTGACAGATAGGAGTTTTTTTTTCAGAAGCGTCATGTGAGACTGTAAAAAAACATTAACTGATATTCTGTGAACTAGTAAAATAAACTATCGTATCGAGATACTTGAATTTTTATTTTTATTTTTAACTTTGTGAGTAAAACCTCAAATTGTAACATTTAATTAAATGGAGACAATATAAGCGAAACTCAATCGGAAATCTGGAAACGGAAAAATCAGAAAAAGATATTGACACCTCTGGAACTTGAACCCCGGACCTCTTGCTTTCCGGGCAAATGCGCTAACCACTGCGCGACGGTGCCGATATCAAATTCGGTCATTTTTTTAACTGTATCATACTTCGACTAAGAACCACCCACATTATCTTCATTTTCTTAACGCATATATTCGTTCGTTAAGAAAATGAAGATAATGTGGGTGGTTCTTAGTCGAAGTATGATACAGTTTAAAAAAATGACCGAATTTGATATCGGCACCGTGGCGCAGTGGTTAGCGCGTTTGCCCGGAAAGCAAGAGGTCCTGGGTTCAAGTCCCAGAGGTGTCAATATATTTTTCTGATTTTTCCGTTTCCAGATTTTCGATTGAGTTTCGCTTATATTGTCTCCATTTAATTACTTGTATTTTGTTTCTGAGCCCACTAAATTGATACTCGACCCTATCAGTATTAATGTAGATTGGGTGGGTAGGGGAAAAAATCCATGATTGGGCTATATGACAATATTTTTTGTTTGTTGACATTTTATGTTATTTTATTCTAACTCATCCAAACAATTACAAAATAAACCATTTAGGAGACGAGAAAACAAATAGTCGGCATCGCGGGTTCAATCCTCTGCTCGTTATGTCCCCCATAATTGCACAAAGAACATTTTCAGCTTTTAATGATGGTACCTGTAAGTATTGCTTTTATTAGAAAAATATATTAAAGACGTATGACACATACGCTTCATTTGCAATGATCGATAATTGGGGATAATTTTTTTTTCTCAATTCTAGGAGTGAAACACGTTTGACGACGGAATATGCATGGTTTTGTAGTAAGTTTTGTGAACATCTGAATCTGGCTTCACTGTGTGCGGTTTTGCACGTTTACATACATAGGTACAAACATTCTTGTCGGCAACATTCTTGTCGTTCAACGTGCCGCCCATGCACCGATGAAATCAGAAAGCTTCGGCGTTCTACCGGGTTTCGACCCGCGTTCTTTCTTCTCGAGACCGATTTGTTGCTTTTTTCTTCAATCAAATCCGGTCAAGCCTAATCATGAAAATACTTCTCCTTCAGAAGGTTAGTTTTTCCATTTCCTCCTCTAATTCTGCTATTTCAGTTAATATTAGTGTATTCCACAGGATGTACATGGCGGTAGAAAATGCCAACGGGGGGGGGGGGGGGGGGGGTTGCACCCTTTTAACACCCTCTAACTCATTTTAGCTCTTTTAACTTTCCCAAGCGCGTCGTGACGTTGACTCCGTTTACAGAATTGTCTGGTGCAGTTTTTCAATTAGCCGAGTGAGCTCCCATTTCTAAGTGCATTTTTCACACGCAAATTTAATTAACATATTCTGATCTACAATACTTAAAAACGTGTACCGAAAATTTTTAGCTTCGCTGTTGGATATGGAATTCGGGGAGTATAAAATCTGATTTGCTATTTTATTCCTTAAAAAAAAAGTACTTTTACAGAGCTCACGCAAGGGCCAAAAAAACCTAATGTTAATTTTAATATTAAAAACTGCATATCTCTCTCCATGACTTCAATGTAGATGTATCCGGAATGCGTATTCGAAATCCATTTTAAAAACTATGAATCCATTAATGTATCTACTTATAGGTGTACCCCTAGTGATAGCACTCTTCGGTGTATCCAAGGGCTCATTAGATTCGATCACAGAATCATCTCGTTGAATTTAATGTTTCAAAGACCCAATCTTGTCTGATTACGTCTAAAAGGGATCGAAATGAAAATCTAGTCTCTTTCAACGGAAGCAATCTCTTCCGAACAGGCCCTCCATTGATATGCTTGGTGTAACCCTAAGTGACCAGCTCAGGTATGGGGGCTCCATCGAAGCCAGAGTAAAGTTAGCCTCCCAGAAACTGGGCGTACTGTATAGGGCCCGCAGATACTTTAATAGTGCACAACTGCTAACCCTGTACAAATCGCAAGTGCGCCCCACGGTTGAATTTGGCAGCCACCTCTGTTCTGGAGCTCCAAAATACCTGAAAAATACCCTCGACTCTGTGCAGAAACGGGCGGTCCGTTTGATAGATTCTCCCATCTTAACAGACGGATTGCAATCTTTAGAGCACAGGCGTCGCGTGGGAATGCTATCCTTATTCTACCGGTATTACAATGGAAGATGCTCCGAGGAACTAGCATCATTGATCCCTTCGGCACCAGTGCATAGTCGGGAAACACACCAAACGCGTGCCCAACATTTGTACACGGTTGACATTTGTCACATGAGAACGGGTCGTTTCTTCGACTCGTTCTTATGTTCAATAGCTTGGCTGTGGAAGGATGCCTATTATTCGATCACAGATTACAGAATCATTCTTACAGATTTTCATCAGAAACAAATACAGAAAAAATTTGTTTTGTGTAAATTGAATCTTCGCAACAAGCATTTTTTAATGACAGCGTTCAACTTTGTTTATTATCCACAGTCTACTGGTTTATACTCTTAGTAATCGGTTTTTTCATTGCATCTACCAGCCATCATCTCACGCTGTCAATGAAAATTTGTAGAGAATATTTATTAAAATAAATTAAAATTCCAAATAGATATAGAGTACAACAATAAGATAATTAACCCCTCGGGCTAATTTGTTCGCTTTTCGGAACAACTCAACAGGTCTCGTAGAAATCGTTGTATCTGCCTTACTATCATGGTTAGAAATATGATCTGAACGGTGTTGGAAATAAAATACACTAGACCTTATAAAAACACAAAACAAAACAAAATAAATGTATGTGTGTCTAAGTTTATGCGTATATATATGTACCCGCCTCGGAACAGACTTAGTCTAGTGAGGCGGGCTACTAACTTGTTTGTATAAGATATTATTATTACAATAAACGCCCGGGTTGCCGGCATTAAAAAAAAAATTAAAATTTTACACCTTTATGAAACCAAATTTCCGAACCCAATTTTATAAAACAATATGAAACCTTGGACACGACAAAAAGTGAGTGGACGATACGGTTTACAGGATACATTTGCCCAATAAAATATATGTGTATTTTTTTTTTTTTTTTTCGTTATCAGCATTTTTAGTTGGAAATACATAAGGTGAGCCATTTTAAAAACTTTTTTTGTTTGCATCAAAGTTCAGAAATATTCCATTTCATCCGTGGCAGACCGGATCGGGAGACACTGGTTCAAGGAAAACTTTTGTCCTCTCCAGCAGGACTCTCTCGGAACACCGCCTTGCACAGCAAAGGAGGGATAAATTCCCACGGCCGTCATTCCTGGACACACTGATCCCAGAACTTCCTAAAAAGAAAAAAAAGTATAATTAAAAAGACCCTCCGTACAGCATCCCCAAATATGACATGGGATCTGAGCGTAATTATTTTCCTCAGGGTTTCCTGTGTGGAGCTAATGTAAAATAGTTACAGGGTGTCCGGGGCTAAAGTGCACAAACTGCGGGAGGTGATCTACCTTAGAAGTACCTGCAATGTAATAAGTAATGAGGGTAGAAGTAAAAAAATAATAATAACATTACAATATTTTTCCACAGAAAAAAAAAAGTTGTTTATATTTTTTATCACCTCCCGAAGTTTTTGCACTTTACTCCCGTTCATCCTGTTTATATATATAGACATATGAATATAATCATATTTATGTCTGGGCGGTTCACATGAACTCGAATAATATATATATATATATATATATATATGTGTGTGTATATGTATATACATTATGACGTAACGTTATTCGAGTTCATGTGAACCGCCCAGACATAAATATGATTATATTCATATGTCTATGAAACCGCCCAAATTACTGCCAGCTTACTAAAATAATTTAGCAAAGCTTCTGCCGTGATGACGTGCATTCCAGCTTTCAATTAACTGCATAGTAAAGCCTGTGTGGTAACATTCTTATTGAAACAAGTGCCAGGGGGCTATAAAATACATCCCCACCCCTCTGTGCTGCTGTGCGCCCGGCCCGGGCGTTTCGCGCTGGGGCGTGCCACAATCAATCTACGTTATCGATTACACTACCAAACTTGCATAAGAGTGGTAAACGTATTTTATTCTAGAGTATCATCTGCTAAATATAAGAATTTGTCCCATTGGTAGTTATATACGTATATTGTAGCGCTTTGGTTATAAATACGGTGGACTTCGCGTCCAAAAAACGTAAAGTTTCTGATTATCTGTTATTTAATTAATTTTTTTTTTTAAGTTTCTTTATTCTATGAATTGTTCGTTACATGAATTGGGGATTTTTCGACCACTATACTAGGCACATGCCTGTGTTGTGGTTGAATCGTGCACATGGCAAGGGGGTTTAGAATAACCTGTGGTTATTCCTTGCTAAATAAAACGCTTATGGATTTCGATAAGAATTATGCCCAATCACCAAACAAGATCCGGTATACACAATTAAGCAATACTCACTGTTGTGTCTCGTAGCTTGATCTTCATTCGGCGACGGTCATAGGTATATCCAAGGCGTACGATAAGATTGTTCGGTTATTAGAACCACGATGGAGTTTGAGTCACGATACGATGAAGCGGTTCACACAAAGCATTCGATAAAGATGGCGAGATAATATTTCACATTACACGCTTCCGATTAATAGAAAATAACATTTCAACGTCGAGCGAAATGTCACGTTACTATTTGTTATGATGGTTGTTGATAGACTGACGATATTGTGGTACTTGACTTAGTCCACCGTATAGGTAAGTACACTTAACGTGCGGAAGTCCAAAATCTGGGTTCCTCCGATCTGCATGGTACATTGGAACACAAATACGTATGAAATTCATCAGCGTTATGAAACAGTGGTAGTTAAAACCAAAATATCCTCAATTATAATATTTGTAGGTAGGTACTTCAGTACCTACTGATTTAATTGTCTTATCTTTCTTAAATATTATAAACGCGAAAGTTTATTAAAAAAATATTTTTCATTTTTCCTGGTTCCTAAAATAACGATTTATTTTTCAGATGACCAGAAAATTGTGAAAGTTGTGACAAGATCGACGCCCTCTGTTTTCAACTGCGTGTAACTTTGTGAAATATACATATATTTTTATATTTTTTTGTTGTGAATTCTTAAAATATAAATAAATAAATTATAAAAAAATACTGAGGTATAATATTGATGGTTTTTTATCGACCGTCAAAAAACGCCTGAAATTCGGGCTTCTAGACTAGAATACCCCCTTAACGCTCGGCCTCAAGAGTTTTTGGTGCTGCAAAAAATTGAAAATATTTGTAATTTAAATCGTCTTTCAGTACAGGTGGTTAGCTTGGTGGCACATGGAGGTTGTTTTTAAACGGGAATACAGTTCCAGAAAGTTAGCAACTGTGTGAACGGGAAATATTCGTATTTCTTTAACGTGGTCTCTGTGAGAGACACCTACTAATTTGCGGAAAATAATACAATGGTGACTCTTCCACGATACCTTACTAAATGAATTTACTAAAACTTATCCATATCCTGCAATAATTTAGTCCCTGATTGAAAACGTCTCCTCTTATAACCGATTGACAAGGGCGTAGCGAGGTACGGGCAGGGGGGGCAGCTGCCCCCCCCCCCTATAAGGTGCAGGAATGCTTACAAACCGTAAAGTAATATTACGTCAGTAGCCATATTGTTTGTGAGAATCAATTTAGGTTTTATTATTACATTTTTAGTTAATCATGTTTAATGAAGCATGAAGAAAACGTGCCTATCAGTTACATTGCGCTGTTATTAAATCAGTTTTCATTATATGTGTTCAACTGATAGCCACTTGGCAATAGGTTCCAATATGCCTGAGTAAGTACTCAGGCATATTGGAACCTATTGCCAATGCTTTACGATCGGAAACTATCGATATGTATGCATGTATGAGTCATATTAAAGGTATAATTTCTGTTTTAAACGATCATCGAAGCCACGTAGATAAATTATTATTTATTTCAGCTGATAGCCACTTGGTAATAGGTTCCAATATGCCTGAGTAACTACTCAAGCATATTGGAACCTATTGCCAATGTTTTACGATCGGAAACTATCGATATGTATGCATGTATGAGTCATATTAAAGGTATAATTTCTGTTTTAAATGATCATCGAAGCCACGTAGACATAGAGAGCCAAAATATTTTTGATATTTCAATAGAACTGCAGCTGCCTTTGGAACTGATATATAAGTCCCACGCATTATATCTCGCCAACAACATCGGTCCAATTACCTTGCTGAGACTCCATGCGATTTTTGGAAGCGATCGATTATCATTCCTTATTTAGATTCCCTAATATCTGCATTAGTGGTAACCAAAATTTGCCTGCTTTCGGATTAATGTCGCTACATCCCAGTACAATGTTGAATATGGCATTAATTGATTTTAAAGAAAAAGCACAAAGTTTTTGCCTGTACTACGATTTACTTAATTTTAATCAAGAAACCGAACTATGGTATAAAAAATGGCAGAACAAGGGTATGACCAGAAAAATTTCGAAAAACTAGATTTTACTGAAGTGTTAAAGGAGGCGAACATTTTCTTTCCCACAACAAAAAAGCAATACTTATTTCCTTGGCACAACCTTGCACTATAAGTAACATAGAGAGGTCCTTTTCTACACTGCGTCGTGTTAAAACATGGCTGTGATCAACGATGACCGAAACCATTTAAACGCAGTAGCTTGGGGGGGAGGGGGGGGGGCGGCAGACCGCCCGGGGTGCCACCCGACGGGGAGGTGACACTACTAAGGATATTGTCACAAAAATATTGAATACATTGCCATTTATATTTTCGCTGCACTATGGCTTCCCGTGGAATGTCCCGAATCGGGAAGAATTTTGTGCCTGACGGTCTTTTATCTGAAATTCTATTCTCTAGCCCCCCCCCCCCCCAAGTAGGTATTCTTTTATTTTTTATATTCTTGTTTTGTCTACACCTGCCCCCCCCCCCCCTTCACAAAATCCTAGCTACGCCCTTGCCGATTGAGGCTGTCTGTTAGAAGTAAAAATTTACCCAAGTCAAATGCATAAATCATAAAATTTTAATTTAAGCAAAGATGATAAAATACATTTAAGAAGGAGAAATTTTAATATATTATTCGCAGTACAAATAATTATGTTTTTCCCGATTGAAACTGATATTTATGTTTTTTTCATTACACATGTTCTTCATTTTCATCAAAAAAATAAATCTTTCATCTATCTAGGTACGACCACGTGCTTCACAATTCGCGTTGGAGTTAATAAAATACACAAATATATAAAGAAATTTTTTATCAAATGTTTTACATTTCCGTTCATGCAAATTTGGGACCCAGTGTTCCTGTAAGTACATATTCTAATCCCCATCAGTGGATAAAATCATAACACAGGCTGCCATCAGCAAATGATTTATTTTCATCTATTAGTGGCTTTACTACATTTTGATAATGATTTCGGCAGGCAAAACAGCCATTACGCATAATGTTTATTACCTGTTGAACTTGTTTATAAATACATAATTTTCAATTAATATTTAAGAAAAACAAACGTGCGTTGAAGAATTCCACAAATTAAAATGAAATTAAAAAGAAGAGCTATCGCTTTATTATAAATTACTATTATAATTACGTTTAATAAGGTGTCTCTTAAAATTTCTCAAAAATGGACTTGTAAAAATATATTTTATTATTATTAATATTCAGAGAGATCAACAAAAGTACATTCTGTAAATAAGAAGAAAAACAAATGTAATCTTTCAATGTAACACCCCCACAGCCCAACAATTCCACAAATATATTGGAGTGAAGTGATTTAAACAATCAGCCGTTAAGTTGAAATTGAAAATAAATAAAAAAAATTCAAAAGTACAATAAAAACACTTTAAATAACATATTACAAGCATTATATCTAAAAATACTTATTAATTTTAGATATCCTTTTCCTTTTTTTCTTCTTTTATCTCCTGTTACTTTTTTCCTATTCTATTTCTTATTTATTCCCTTACTCTTTCCAATTTTTTTGTTAAATTGTTGTTCACGTGTTTCTCCGCCTTTTTAACTCGAGCATTGCTCTAAAAAAAGGTATATCACGAATTATGTAATACATTTTTCAAATAAAAACTGTGTTTATTGCATAATAACATGTGATTGTACCGTCACATTTAATAAATAAAAAAATACCCAACGTCACGCCTAAATAATAAAAACGCTCCGACGCGCGACGTGTTCCTAGAAAAATTAAGGCTGGTTTAAATAAAATAATAATAATTTTAAACATTTTCTCAGCAAGCTGTTCCAGCGATTCTATTTTGCTACCAGGATCAAAATAATCAGTTTTATCTCGTTTATTATCACTTTACCTTGAATTTCCTTTCATTTTAACGTCGCGTATTAATTCTCAGCTAACAACAATTCATTTCAAGACGTTATCTAATTCACGATTCTAGAAATTTAATATCATAATAATTTAAGAGCCCTAAGTCATTCTAGTACAAAAGTGATAGTTTTGATTTCTTTTGTAATAAATTATTTGCAGCATTATGAAGACTAACAATGATCACACCATAAATTATCAAATATACTGTGTGAAAATATTATTTAAGGATTTATTAAGTTACTTTAATTAATCGAATTTTCAAGCTTATCCTACTGACAACTAATTAAGAAGAGAAGTAGGAAGCCCAAACCTGCCGTTGGGAGCTCCGTTGTGTCCTGTTTTTCTTTTTCGTTAAAAGTTCATTAGAATGGGGGAAAAGTAACAAGGAATCTGTCTGCAATAAGGTAAGGCGGTGTTCTCTAATAAGTACACAAGCCATCTTTTCGTGTCTGAGAAATAGTATACCATTACTCTCTCAACTTATCTCTCACTCTTTTTTTCATACACTACAAGTAAGCACATTGTATTCTTTTCAAAAAAATCTTTCTTTTAATTCCATTTTTTCGAAAGAACAAAACCTTTTTCCCTTGTTACTTTCGGAGAAACGAAAGATTTTTGGAATTGTTATATATACAAAGTAAAGGATTATTATATTATACAAAAAAATACAAATCTGACCACGAATCAAAACAATGGATCCTGCTTGAATAAATCGAACGCCGTTTTTTATAAGCATTTCACACAAAAAGCATTTGTTATTTTAACTGAGGTGTTTTCACATTAAAAGCTTTTTTACCTTCTTTATGCACAACGATTTTCCAAACAAAAAAATTGAAGTATATTATTTGATTTTCTATCTCGCTTAGCCTCGTCACCTAAGCCTTTTGTGTAAAAACTCACGATTTGTAGAAAAATCTTTTACAGTCATCCAATGGCTTAGCAGCGTGTTTTGAATATTTGGTACGTGTAAAATGTATCAAGGCTTCGATGATTTCGTGAATTGTTCATCAGGCTTCAGTTGCACATAGCCTAATATTATAATATTGGGTGAACTAATCGCTTCTGACAAACGAACCCTTGTCCCCAAAATCTAATGAGATAGACGAGAAACAAGTAAACGCTTGAACTTCCTCGTGGTAGGTATAAAGTCTGAAGCCATCAACCGGAAGTGGCGTGGCTCGGTATTTAATCCCGACACATCCGGGGGATGCTACTCTGAAGTAATCAAAGAGTGATATTTACCTATACCGAACGCCGAACCAATTTAAGCATTCTGTGTCGCGAAGTTTGTGACACATGTAGAGATCCACCTACTGTTATGGGGTATTTATTCCAAATATTGATCTACTTATCTACCTATTTCATTATTAGGTGCTTTATGTGTGTAGCGTAGGGACCCTCCATTATTGGACATTGGGGTGGGTCGCAAAGAATTTTTTTTTACTTTTGGATACATGGTCTCAAATGTTGGGATTCGGATTACAGAGGATGTTAAAAACATTAGTTTACAAAAGTTTTTCTTTATCTTTTTCCAACTCGCACTTATTTTATTTGAAGTAGGAAATTTGAAATTGGCTCAAAAAGGATTGAATATGTATTTAATATCTGACATCTCCTATTATAACGTATTATATGTAGGGGTCAAGATCCTGAGCAAGGAGGAACCGGCTTAAGAAGAATTATAACTAGATAGTACGATAACATAAATACCCCTAAGGTAGGTACGAATTTATAAGTTTTTTGAATAGGTAAATTGGCGTCCCTTTTGTAAAAGTTTTAAAGGAATTTATTGAAAATAATGTGGATTTACTTGACGAACTAACGATTTTCATGATCTTATTTCGGAAAAGTGATTATGTTTATAAAATATTATTTTCGATTCGAGCATATCAATTGTAGTAAAATTTACGAAGAAAATTTTAAC
Organism: Limnephilus rhombicus; assembly: GCA_929108145.2. Classification (NCBI taxonomy): domain Eukaryota; kingdom Metazoa; phylum Arthropoda; class Insecta; order Trichoptera; family Limnephilidae; genus Limnephilus; species Limnephilus rhombicus. Next base: position 17,756,842 of record OV815271.1, on the reverse strand, counting down.
AAAGAAAGAATTTACAAAGAAATTTTTAAAATTAAATTGAAAAGTACGTTTTCAATTTTATTAGAATAACCTGTGTAATAACTTTTGAAGGTTTCCCATCAATGCAATATTTTATTGAAGGGTATGATAATTATAATCAATCTTAACGAAACATGTAGCAGTACGAAACACAGAAAATAAAATAGAAACGTTCGCAACAGGGAATCGAACACAGGATATGTCTTGCCCCAATCTTGGGACCTAATTTTTTTTTCTTCATTTTTGTCAATTTCAGAATTAACAATTTTATCTTCGACTAATTTTTCTCGTATTTTTGGCAGCTATCTTTTTTAACGATTGCAAAGTTCTAATGAGGTTATTTGTAATGTAGATAAAGTCTCGGATAAATTTATCATTTTTTTTATTTATATAGGACACCTTTTGACTTTTTCTACAGGTCTTAAATTTATTTTCATTTCTATTGGAATATTTTTTTAATAACTTTTGAAGGTTTATACCCAACAATAAAACACAATACCATAGAATACAATACCCTGTTATATTAATCATTGCAGAAGAATAATAATACTTATAAATCTAAATGAAACATAAAATAGACCAAGACACAGAAAATAAATATGAATCAATGTTTATATATATATATATGTAAATGTTTATATCAGCTAGCCCTTTGTGGTGGCGTAATAAACATCTGTATTTTGTTTGGATTCATAACTGCCAGGATGTGACTTGTCCTTTCGGAGGACTGCTTTGATAAGGGAATACGGATAGAATAGGTGTATTTTTTATCCTCTATAAATTACGACCCCTGTGCGGCGACTTGGGATTTGAATTCGGAGCGTGACATTAAACGTGACTGAAAGAGATTTTTGACATCCTTGAGGGATTAATCATGACAATTTTTTTTTTAAATTGACTGCGACACTTAACTTGATATACAAATTCAAATACAATTTTGAGTGGACCGTGATTCTTTTTTGATGTCGGAAACTGCGAAATTGCGTGAAGGAGTATAATTTAAACAAGGAGTATAATTTTTTTATTATTATTACGTAATTTTTTTTTCGGTTTATAATGTTGACCATTTATGAAATATACGATTCTATCCGTAGTGAATTGTAAAATTTTGGATTTCTGAAAAAAAAATTAACGCAGTGTATTTTTTTTTAATTCTTATTTTTTATTAATATATCATTAAAAAAATGTGCAGCTTATGTATATATTTTATTACACCCACCATGCTGGGGATTCCCCTGTATTAAGACGGGTTTACAGTTTTTCAGTTTGAATTTATGTATAATATGATTGATAATACATAATAATACGAAGAACAAATTAAAGGAAGAATCCTGGGATAGAGTTCTGTCAACAAATGACGTCAATCTGGCAACTGATAATTTCATAAAATGTTTGAGAACTAATCTGCAAAGTTGTACGTCAGTACAAAAACAGAAACATATCATGAAACATCTAAAACCATGGATAAATGCTGGATTAATCAAATGCCCCAGAACAAGTGATAAATTGCACAACAGATGTAGAAGAGATATCTATAACTTGGAACTGCTTGAATATTATAAGCGATATCGAAACTGGTGTTCTAGAATAATACGAACAACAAAACAACCATATTTTAGAAGAAAATTAGATGACGTCAATGGTAACATTAAACAACAGTGGAACATTATAAAGGAGGCTATAAACCTTAAAAAGGAGCAAACTACAAAAAAAAAATTAAAATTAATAATATTATTACTTCAATGGAAGAGAATCCAAATAAAATTACTAATCATATTAATGACTTCTTCAGTGACATTGGTTCAAGTTTCGCTAACAATTTGTGCAGTGATAATAAAACTAGTGAGACCTGAATGATTTTAAATCTGAACTTCATATTACCGGGGATAATTTTGATTTTAAGCCAACTAACATTTCTGAAGTGACAAAAGTGATAAATGATTTAAAAATATCTTTCTCATGCGGTATTGATTCCATAAGTGTTATGACATAAAAACTCCATGTATCCGAATTAGCTGGTCCCATATCTCATATTATTAATATTAGCTTCAAGAGTGGGATGTTTCCTTCTCACTGTAAGAAAGCTAAAGTGATTCCTCTTTTTAAAGGTGGAGATCAATTAGATGTCAAAAAGTATAGACCTATATCCTTACTTAACACGCTTTCAAAAGTAATAGAGAGATTGGCTAAGTCGAGATTGGTATCATTCTTAGAAACAAATAAAATTACTCTCTAGCAATCAGTTTGGTTTCAGGGAAAATAAAGGAACGAGTGATGCAGTGTTGAGGGTATTGTCGAAAGTCACTGGTGCCCTGGATTATGGAAACAAAGCCTCAGCTGTGTTCTTAGATCTATCAAAGGCATTTGACACGGTTTCCCATCGATTACTCCTCAAAAATTATCTTCTATTTGCATTCAATGTACAGCATTAAGTTGGTTCAAATCCTATCTTAGCGATAGAACACAACAAGTAGAGATTAATGATAATTTAAACACAAGCAAACAAATCTCTTTTGGGGTTCCACAAGGTAGTATACTTGGACCAATATTGTTCTTAATCTACATTAATGATTTGTGTAATTTAGATATTCCAGGTAACATTGTTAGTTTCGCAGACGACACTGCTTTAATATTTGAGGGTAAAACCTTGAAAGATGCTTTTGACAAATGTGATTCAGGATTAAAAATAGTAAAAAGTTGGCTAAATAATAACATCTTAACTTTGAATACATCAAAAACAAAATATGTAACTTCTAGCATATCATCAAAAAGTCAGCCTTCCGACACTCATAATCTAATTATACACAATTGTCTGCAAAATTGTATTTGTAATTGCCACTCTTTAGAAAGAGTAGACTGTATAAGGTACCTAGATGTAAATATTGATAAATATTTGAGATGGAATGACCATATTGATATTTTAACAAAAAATATTAGAAGACTTACCTATATTTTTAAAGAACTTCGTCATATATCGGATAAAGAGAAATTAAAATCCGTCTATTATGCCTTAGTCCAATCTCGACTATCTTACAATATAGTATGCTGGGGATCCTGTCTAAAGTCCAATGTAGAACCACTAAATATTGCTCACAAATTAATTCTTAAAGTCATGTACAAAATTTTTTTTCGTTATCCATCTAAACAACTTTACAAAGAATCTAATGTTATGTGTATAAAACAGCTGTACATCACTAAAATAATTTGTAGATTTTTTATCAATACTAAACCTGCAGAAAGAACCCAACAAATCCATACCACTAGAGTTGGCTCAACAATGAACTTTATGGCAATACACACTAAAACATCTTTTGGCCAAAGAAACTATTTATACCAAGCTCCACTAATGTTTAATATTCTGCCAGACTACATTAAATCTTCCAATTCATTAGCTAAATTTAAAAAGAATGTTAAGATATTCGTGTTGAGAGAGGATTGGCATACTATTTTTTCATCCTTGTCCTTTTTTAAATAATAAGATTTCAATTGTTAAATAATAAGATTTGTTTTTTAATAATATTTGTTTTTTGAATACTAAGCTTTTTTTAAATAAATAGATTTTATTTGAGTTCCATTTTCCAAAATTGAAGTGTCACCCTAAATGTTTTGAACTAGTTTGTTTCTTTGTGGGTATAGTAATTAAAGATTTATTTATGGTCTATATTGTTACAAATGATACTTAAATTACCCATCTGGTCACTAATATGATATTTTTATTTCTTACTTTATTATAATATTTTAGTGTTTTAAATGTAGTGTATTTTAGTAGTTTGTGTATGTAAAATCATTCACATTTATAAATGTTAACCTCAATACAGGCTGTTTGTCCTAGTGAGGTTAATTTTTTTTAATGTAAAAATAAAAATAAAAATAATGTTACACAAATTTTCTATGACTTATAAATATTTTTCTCTCCTTCCTTTCCTTAAAATGAACCTCCATACAGTAACCCCTACAAATGTATCTAAGATGTCTGTAATAATTCATATACCATACGAAACCATGCAACTGACATAGAAAATGAAAGTACCTCGGTGTAATTGTAGACCAACATATGAAATGGAACAGACACATTATGTGAACTTGTTAAGCGCATTCATTTGATAAAGAAATATTCTCAAATTAAACAACCCAAAAAAAGTCTATTACGCACTATTCCAATCACTAATTCAGTATGCAATCATTGGATGGGGAGGTGCATATGAAAGATTGTAAGTCCTGTAAAAGTGGTACAAAAACTAATTATTAAAGTAATTTTAAAAAAGCAACCAACATTTCCTTCAGCATCGTTGTTCAAAATTTTCGAAGTACTAAAAATTGAAGACTTCTATAAAAAAGATTCAATACTACAAATATTCAAAGAAAATGTAATTAAAAAATTAAAACTTAACTCATCATTAAGGCATAAATTTAACATCCAAATTCCTCTATTTTCAACACAACAAATGCACAATAATTATATTTACAAAGGCATAAAATATTTTAATAGTCTTCCCGAAGAAATAAAAAAAATAAAAGATTTCGTAACATTCAAGAAAAAGGTCAAATTAATCTTTAAAAAAATCAACAACCATAACATCACTTCATTTCATGTCATATCAAAAATTAACATCACAACATAGTTTATATTTATTGTATACTCTAAGTAAAATGTATGTTATAAAAATGAAATAATTGTAAAATAACTCCTACGCCAAGCTCAAGAGCTAGTACTCTTCATTGGCGTACAAATTCATTAAAACGTTTTTTTTTCATTAAATAAATAAAACAATAAAATGTAAAAACTTCCTACTGCTTCTGGCGCTAATCTTATCTGTCTTCTTATATATAAAAAATGAATCGTTGATTGTGTTGCTAAGCGCAAATCTTGAGAGGAGCTGAACCGATTTCGCTAATTCTTTTTTATAATATTCCTTGAAGTACGAGGATGGTTCTCACGGAGAGAAAAATTAAGAAAATTGCGCAGAAAATTGAATAATTTCAGAAAACCTAACGACTATCGCACGTTTGACAGTTCGCGTGTTTGAGAATGACACTTTGCAAAACAATGATTGTTAAATCAGGATTCTATTTTTGAAAATCTTTAAGTTGATAATTTTATTTAAAGTAGGTACTCCCCTAATAGTTTGAATCGAATCAAGAATTTTAGATATTTTAAATAGGTACCTATGTTAGGTACCAAATTTAATACACATGAAAAATAGAAACTTGAATAAAAATTGTAAAAGGTGGCACGCGGGCTGTTTAAAAACTGAATGTACTGGGATTTAATATATGGAAAGGGGGAGTGAGGGAGAGATGGGGGAAGGGGGAGGAGAGGGACGGGTAGGGGGGAGGGGGAGGGGGGTAAGAGGGGGGGGAGGTGGAGGAGGCGGAGTGGGAACCCCCCTTACACCATGCGAGCGAAGCCGCGGGAAAAAGCTAGTTGTAAATATTTATATATATATTAGTAAGTCACTAATTTTAGGTCAGTATTTAAAAAAAAAAAAAAAAACTTTAAGCAGGGAATGTGAGACATGCTTGAAGGGTGTTTAACCACTCGGACCCAAAAGCTTGTTTTCACGATAATGTAACATTACTATAAATATGTATGTACAAATGTGAGGATCCATAACGTTAAATACTTTTTAAAGGTATGGAGTTAGGTTTTGGTTTTTAGGTTACCGGGAAGAAGACGTGGTATGTAATACATTGTAGCGTCGGTCGGTTTTGGTTCTGGTGATGTAATTGCGCTGAAAGAGTTTTTTTGTTGTACTAGTAGGCTTTTAAAAAGATAGGTAATAATAGTTAGGCAGGTACGTAGTACACATAATGATTAAATTAATAGTAAAAAATTAAATTAATTAAAATAAAAACGTACATTTCATTAAAGTAATTATAAAGAATTCGTTTTATAACTAATACAGAATCTTTCAACATGTCAACAATATTCCCAAATTTATTGCCAAAATGATATAATGTATTTATAGCCTCATAGTTTGTTTTAAGGGCTCGCAACCCGGATTTGTACCGAATTATTATATATTTCCCTTAAACACGGTAAGTTTTAAAGCTCTTAAAAAATATATGTTATTCTAATATAAGATAATATCTACACTTTGCCCGCGCCGAAACTCAAATTAAATAAAATTCCCTCGATAGAAAAAAATCGCAAAGTATGCTCCAAAAATTATTATTAACACGTTTGTTTCAGTTATTTTACAAGTTATATGTATGAAAAAATTCACAGTGTTTCTTTAAATGCTGTTTAAGATAATGCCCGCGAGATTTTTGCTCTATTTTAAACGAGTCGTGTTTTATTACTGCAAATGTTAGCGCTCTCCTATAACATTCGTAATTTGGTATCTCTCCATCTTCTTCTTTTCGGGCCCGGTTGCAGTGCCTTAAAATTGTCACGGAAGAAGGTAGCACATGACCTCGTATTTCTGGTCGGTACGTAAAATTTTATTTTGGCAAGAATTGCAGGGTTGTCAATGCAATTATTAATGATTTTATTTAATAGTACAAGGTCAGAGATGATCCGCCTATCCAATAGCATAATTAAGTTGAGTTGTTTCATCAAAAAGACATAGTAATATTTTTAATTGGAATATTCAACTTAAAGTAAATAAATGGCTATATTTGTTATTTCATTTGCGTGCAAAGTAAATGTTAACTTTTCATCAAATATAACACCCAAGTCCCTGATCTGAGTGACTGGTGTCAATATTACATTATTTAAAGCGTATTCATAAGTTACATGACTTTGGATTTTATGAAAATGAATAACTTGGCACTTTTGAATATTAAGAAATAGCGAGTTGATCACACACCAATAAAACAATTTATCAAAATTAGATTGTTAAATATGGCAATCCTCTATACTATTAATATAAGTATCATTTAACATATTTTTAAATCATCACTGAAGAATAAAACTTGTACATCTTTAAGTATAATAACAGTGTCATTAATAAATAATAAAAAAAAGAATTGGTCCGAGGTGAGATCCTTGGGGAACCCCACTTGTGGCTTCGAAGATATAAGTTACTTAAAGTATGTCTACCTGTGATAAAACCGTGCTGATTGGGAACAATTATATTATTGGTCTGTAGTTTGATATATCGCTTTTAACACCCTTTTTGCGAATAGACGTTAAAAAGCTTTTTTCCCCTGATCTGGAAAACACCCTGATGACAAAGCTTGTTAAATAGTATGATGAATAACAGGAAAGTCAAACTGTTAACACAAGATTTTAAATATATTGGAGGAAAACCATCCGGTCTAGCAGATTAACCCTCTCAATACCAGAGTTCTTCCTGAGGAACATGAAGGAAAAAAATAATATCTCTTGATTTTATGAACCAAACAGCCCCGTATTTTGCATATCGCTTGTGAAAGATATATTTTATAAGGAATATAACAAATCGCGTACTGGAAACACCAAATATTTTTGTTATTTCGATTTCAAAAGGCATCTTTGACAGCATTTAACGGTTTGACTCATCTAGGATTTCTGCATAACATTAAAGGTAAGATATAGCATGTTTCTGTTGAAAATAATTATTATATTGTATATACATGTCTAATCTGGTCGATAAATATGATTTCCATTCAAAAACATTGCTTTTTCATTTTGTTTTCGCTAAAAACGTTCATGTTCCTGTGGAGGCACATTGGCTGTCGGTGGATGTTTTTTATGGAGATCTTTTTTGGGGCTTTTATATTGTTTTTCTTGTTTTAATTTGATTCTTTCAAGATTTATTAATTTATTTTAACATTTTCCGGTAGAATATAACTTATTATTATCATTTTTGGCGGGCTAGAGCAGATAGAGAACTGCTTACATTAATAAAAATCAGGAAAATTTCATATCTGGGTCATATACTTCGAGGGGAGAAGTATCACTTGCTCCATTTGATATTGAAAGGCAAGATAGAGGGTCGCCGAGGGCCTGGTAGGAGACAAATGTCTTGGCTGCGTAATATACGAGATTGGACCGGCATTAGAAGTGTGGAGGAGCTATTCCGGGCAGCGCAAGACAGAGAGACATTCTCAAGAGTGATCGCCAACGTCGGGGGGACCTGATGCGGCACACAAAGAAGAATTATCATTTTTATAGATGGCTGTTAGAGGTTTAACACACAATGAGATTACCGTGGCGTTGGAAGGTGATATTTCCGACGTCGAATATGAGTCTGATGGTAAAGGTGAAGAGGGCTGGCAAGTGGAGTACCTTGAACCAGAATCAACTCTCCAGGATCGTGCAGAGGAATGCAATGTGGAGGCATTGAGCCAAGCTCTGAGAATGGATGTGGAAATCTATGTAAGTACTTTTGTCATTATTTCTTATTGTTATATTACAGAGATTATTTTTTTTCAATTATAGAGTTTTGAAGAGAGGCAGCAGCCGGAGGGAGCAGTGGGAGGCGAGCCAGAGTTCGGCACCGTGCCCCAAGGACAGCCCGATGACGCCACAACCTCCCATGGACGGAGAGCAGATCTCCGGTGGGTTAAAAAGGATCAGGAGCCTGTGGATTCTAACTGCAATATGGAATTCACAAATCCACCACTGAATATGTCTGCTCTACAATATTTTTCATGTTTTATAGATGAAAATATTATAAAAAATATTGTAGAGCAGACAAATTTGTATTCAGTGCAAAAGAATTGCAACAGTGTAAACACTTCACTTAACGAAATGAAACGATTTCTAGGAATGCACATCATGATGGGTATCCTCAAATATCCGGCATTTCACCTGTACTGGGCGAATGATACGAGGCTATCTCTCATCGCTGATGTCATGCCTAGAAATCGTTTCACTAAGTTACGGTCGTGTTTACACTTGAACGATAACAACACAATGATTCTCAGAGGACACGAGGGCTACGACAAGTTATTCAAAGTAAGGCCGTTGGTAAATGCCCTGCAGGAAAATATGGCCAAGATCGAACCTGAAGAGTTCAATTCTGTAGACGAGCTCATGATACCGTTCAAAGGGAGGAGTAATTTGAAACAGTATATTAAAAATAAGCCACATAAATGGGGCATCAAAGTCTCAAAGTGGGGCATCAAAAAAAAAGGGGGTCGACCTTGCTCTTTGGTGGATGAAGCGGGGCCTAGCACGGTAAAAAAACTTGCCCTGCCTGCACCACGTCCAGTAGCTGATCTGAGATATGATGGTATTGGGCATGAACCAACGTTCATGGATAAGCCACAGCGATGCAGGCTATGCATTAAAATGAAGACTTTTTTTAAAGTGTGAGAAATGTGGCGTAGCCCTTTGCCTCCAAAGAGAAAGAAATTGTTTTGTTTTATTCCATCATTAATGATGGAATAAAACAAAACAATTTTAATTGTGTATGTTCTATTTTATTTGTATTTGTTTGTCTTATGTTAATTTAGGGAAATGGTTTTGGTAAAAAAAAATATAATTTAGAGTTTTTATTGTGTATTAAAATTATTTAAGCGTAATATTATATTGTAATTTAACATGTTGGTCTTTGTTTATTAGTATTGAGTTTTTGTATATTTATTTTTCATTAAAACAATTAAAAACGCTTAAAAATTATGTATGCTTCTTGTACTACCCGTTCTTTGATTTACACCCCCGAAGCCCCAATGTTCTTCCTCAGGAACATGAAATATTTCCAAAACTGTATGATAAAAAAAAAAAAAATTTTTTGTAAAAATATTGAAAAAAATCACAGAAGTCGAAAACGTAGACAAGCATTTTTTTCAATGGCTGGAATAATTCTGGTATTGAAAGGGTTAATTAGAATATCCTTAATATATTAATTTTATATCCTTTTATATTGCAGCTTTTTCAAGGAAACAATGGCTTAAACTAAGTGATTCTTCAAGGAATATATCTTTAGAGATCTCACTATCAAGAATATCCATATCTTAAACACTTTTAAATGAATCTGCAAAAATATTGACTATGCCTTCGGTAATGTCAGTACATTTGTTATTAAGATACATAGTATATGGTAGACTACAATCATTCTTTCACTGAGCATTAGAAAAATTTCATAATCTTTTTACCTTATAACTATGACGAAACACTTTTTCTATTAAACTAACTAATCATTGTAACATTTTCTGGATAAGTCTTTGCATTTGTAAAATTTATATAATCGTTAACTTAGGGTTGTCGTTAGCTTATAGTTTGCTTTTATAATTTATGCATTTGTTTTTTATTGTGAATTAATACTTATAATTCTTTTGAAAACCATATGCTATGGGATAACGAGAGGCCGTAAAATTAATTTTAGGAATATGAAGTTCTTTCGAAGTGTTTAAGAATGAATAAAATTGTTGTACTTCATCAGTTATATTGTTACCAGCCTCTAAAAATGACTAATCTAAATGGTCAAGATAATCAATAATATTTGGGTAGTCAGCTTTAGTAAAATTGTCTGTTGAAGTTTGAAAGTTCAGCACATTTCTACTCATTTGTAATTATGATGTCTAAGGCCGGGTGATTTTGATCAAGAGGTTATAACAGTTCATCCGATTGTTCCACTATTGTCTTCGGGTTACTAGAAAATACCAGGTCAAGCATTCGATTATTAGAGTTATGCACTGTGCATAACTCCATTATACATTATACAGTTATGCACTTATATACTGTGTTAGTCCTAGGAAGAAAGACATGTCCTGCATTTCCTTTGATTTTGCACACTGTACTTCTGTTTCGTTAACAACCACTTCATTGTTAACATCTAAGAAATAGTTCGGTAAATTTTAATCGACAGCAATTATACATTTTGCTTTAAGATTTTTATATTTTAGTATCTCTACATCCTTGTTGTGATTCTTGTATATTTGTAGATCTGACGTTGGTGATAATAATTTTACTGGTTGAAATATTTAGCATTACGAATATCTGTTCAACGTTATTGTACTTAACTGGTAATTTGCTGGATGATATTTTTTTGGATATGCACACCATTACACCGCCTCCTTTTGATTTATTGCATATAGTGCGGTTACGGTCAAGACGATAAATGTTGTATTGATTGAGGCCTTATTCCGATGAACTGATATCCTCATTAGGCCAAGTTTCCGTTAGTAATAAAATATCATGTGAAATTATAGTTAGGAGTTTACGAATGCAGGGAGTTAGGCTGACTGAGTGCTGATTCATATGTAGATGATGAACAATCAATACCTCCAGATATTTTAAAAGAGTGACTGGTGAAGTTTGGGCAAGTACCGGAAAAATCAGGTATTGGATAAGAGTGCCTACTTAGACTTATGGCCCGTATCAGCTTCTAACCTTTTTTTGTCATCCGTCAATATTGATCATACGATGGATGGCCGTCAAACATAATAGTCCTCAAAATGTAGCCACTTATATTTTTATGATCAGCACAGATACGGGGGCTCCATCGAAGCCAGAGTTAAGTTAGTCTTTCAGAAGGTGGGCGTTCAATACATGGTCCGCAGATACTTTAATAATACAAAACTGCTTACCTGTACAAATCGCAAGTGCTCCGCATGATTTAATTTGACAGCCAACTCTGGTCTGGAGCCCTAAAACCTGAAAAACCCTTGATTCTGTGCACAAATGGATTATGGTTTGTAACGGTATATTCTTATTAATGTGATAGAAGTTCAAGCACTTGGACCTAAATCACGGTAGGTAGGATGTAGGAAGTAAGATTAGACACACCAAACCTCATTCAATGAAAGACAATTTGAGATATTTTTTTTTATGGTTTCTACAGATTTTCAGATTTTATGAATGGACCAATATCGATATAACCTAACTCACACGATATGTAAATACATGTCATGTACGTATCTAGTTAGTTTTAGCTATCTGGCCAACCTGTACATACAATAATAACAATTGCATTACTATGCAGATCTCCTGTGACGTGTGAATAAACTTGTATCGCCGTATTAATTGTTTTTGTGTTTAATTCGTAGAACTCCATTTTAATTTTTAGAAATTTAATTAAAATTAAATTTGATAATGTTATTGTCGAGTTCTGCAAGTTTTTTGGTTAGTGTTTTAGTTACAGCTGTTTGGAATTGTAAGGTCATTTTCAAACTGTGGTGAAGCCACGTACGGACGACTTATTTATAAGATTTTAAATGTCAATTTTATAAGGTGTCTAAGTTGATTTATTACCGGTTAAACCAATTTGTAGAGACACTAATTGAGAGAGTGCTAATGTAGGATTCAGAGTATTTCCCTTTGGTTTGCCTTGCACTAAGTGTAAGGGTTTTCTTAATTGATTTAGAATGACGTTATTGCTATGACTCATTTAAGTGCATTATATTTTTTAGGTTTGGTTAACATACTAAGTAGTGGGGAATAAATAATTTTCCTTACTTTATTAATTAGCGTTATGTTGGGGTCATTAGTTCGATAGAAATAAAGGGTCTTAGATTAAATTTGCTTGAACAATTAGAAATCAATAAACGAACGAATGACCCCAACATAACGCTAATTAATAAAGTAAGGAAAATTATTTATTCCCCACTACTTAGTATGTTTACCAAACCTAAAAAATATAATGCACTTAAATGAGTCATAGCAATAACGTCATTCTAAATCAATTAAGAAAACCCTTACACTTAGTGCAAGGCAAACCAAGGGAAATACTCCGAATCCCACATTAGCACTCTCTCAATTAGTGTCTCTACAAATTGGTTTAACCGGTAATAAATCAACTTAGACACCTTAAAAAATTGACATTTAAAATCTTATAAATAAATCGTCCGTACGTGGCTTCACCACAGTTTGAAAATGACCTTACAAGTCGAAACAGCTGTAACTAAAACACTAACCAAAGAACTCGATAATAACATTATCAAATTTAATTTTAATTAAATTTCTAAAAATTGTATCGCCGTATTTGCCTTATTATGGCTGATAGCATCTGGCATAACTCTGCGTCCCGCGATATATTCATGCGCTTGCTGTAGGACGGCTCCACAAGCCTCGAGGCACGTGGAGATGGGAGCAAGTGGGCTTTCGTCATTCCGCCAGAATTTTCAGGAAAATTGAATTGACTAACTATGCAGGTTTAGATTGAAATCATTCCTGCGGCTTGTGCTGCGAGTAGAAATTATATAAACATGGAGGAGGCTATTTTTACATTAAAATTAATGTTAGCAAATAACACAACTATATAAATTTAGATACATCGGAAGCGGAGAAGGATTTTATTAATTTCATTCATGTAATATTTTCCTCGTAGAAAATCTTGAGGATATTTTGTTTAAGTCCAACGGCAACTTCGGAGAGATGAGGGTCTTTTCGAGAAAAGGGACGAGTGAACCTGGATCTTGCAGGCATCCACAATATAGGTTGTCTTCTTGACGACTACCTCCATTACACACCGATAATCTTATTGCCTATGGATTCGGAGTTTGCAGGTTCAAAACTTTTTTTGTTTTTACGTTAGCTCCACACAGGAGGCCCTGAGGAAAATAATTCCCCTCAGGGCCTGTGTCATTTTTGGGGATTCTGTGTGGAAGGTCTTTTTAGGAAAGGAAGGAGAGGAAGTTCTGGGAAGGAAAAGGGTACGAGGGCTGGGTAGGAATCTGGGGGTCAGTGTGTCCATGAGTGAAGGACGCATGAAACCATCTCTGTAGGTGGGCAAACGCACCCGCCGCCTAGACTTAGACAAACCTCAACCCGTAAATCCCATACCCGCCTCTCAAATTTGCACCCGTTGCAAATTTCTCCGACCATCTGACGCCTGTGTTCTAAAGGTTGTAATCTCGGGGGAGAATGCTGTCCCTGTTCTACCTGTATTTCAATGGAAGATATTCCGAGGAACTAGCGTCATTAATTCCTTCGGCACCAGTGCACAGTCAGGAAACGCAAACGCGCCCCCAACATTTATAAACAGTTGACGTTTGTCACATGACAACTGGTCGTTTCTACGACTAGTTATTCAGTTGTGTGAAATCGGCTGTGGAACAATTTGTCGGCCTCTGTGTTTCATCCTTCCTACAACACGGGTGTTGAAAAGACCTTCTTTAATTCTACAAAAGGAGCCTTCCACACATCATCTCCAAAAGTTGACACTAACCGAGAGGGAAATTATTTTTCTTGTGGCCTCCTGTGAAGTTATTGTAAATATATGTATATATTAGTTTCACAATATAACCGCCTTATATGTGGGTGCTGTTTTCACACTATATATACTCGCAGTATCGCCCTTGTGTAAGACCACCATTCAGAATTGAAGCGTTGCTTGAAATGGCTTTAGCCGTGTTTTGGCGACCAGATCTGAACAACCAGGTACTTTCCCACCTTGCTCTCCTCCATCTCCTTCCCCACTACCTTCAGCCTCACAACATACCGCAATTGGGGATGCCATAGAGTGCCATGCCGAGAGTCCCAACTGCTCTAGACGGGAGCAGCTGGGACTCTTACGAGGTACCTACCTATTCATATAATTTTAAAAAAACCTCTTTTAGATGGCAATTTGGACGACTGTATGGTATTCACATTAAAGTCAAATATATAATTTATACCACACGACTTTCCAAAAACCCAAATTGGATTATAGCCATAGTCATTCTGACTTCAAACAGGGAGACCGTATCAGGGTATATACACATAAACTAGCCATATTATGGATAATTACTAATTGGATTTTCTCAAAATCAAAAGTTCCGGCGGTTAGACCTAGATTAGTCTGGCTGCTACTCAAGGAAGTACCTACGCACAGTCGTTCGAATCGAAACTTTAACTGGCCAAAAATATTTTAAATATATTTTTTTAATAATTATCAAATGTGTTATTATATTTTTTAACAAGTTTATTGATTATTTATTTTCTCAATGGTATTATAAATAAAAATAATATAATATGATCAGTCATTTTGATTTTCACAATTTTATGGTGATTTTCAATGCCTTCATTAGTATATATATATATATATATTCGGATAAAAAGTTATATTATATATTATTTTTTTGTATTTGTGCGCTGGTGTGTAGTATATAGGTATTAGACTTATTACTTGAAATTGCTTTAGCGGTGTTTGGTAACTAGATCTGAATAGCCAGGTATATTTTCCACATATCCTTCCCCTCCCCGCTATCTTCAGCCTCATAACATGCCAAAATTGGGAAGGCCATAGTCTCACTGGCTCCAGACGGTTGGTGAAGGTGGGTCTCTGGTGTTGTATTCAGATAAAAAATATTATACAGCGGTTTTTCGCTAAGCCGACTGCACGTATAAGTATGTCGTATTTTGTTATTATCGCATGCTCCTTCGGAGAGTTGAAATTATCGTTTGTAAAAATATTATTACAACGGATTTTCAATCAAGATGCCTGCAGATACAAGTATATCGACTTTGGTTATACGGCCGTATTGCCTCTTTGTATACTTGCAAATCATTGTATTTAGTCAACTTTTGGATCAACTGTCATGGAACCATTTTATTTAGTTATATGTTCACCTTTCAAGGTCGCGTGATAAATATTTCAAAAATAATTATGTACTCTAAATAGCGTATGCGACATTTCCCAGGGAAAAAATCTGCCAGGGTCATAGGCAAAACAGCGATACAGACACTATCTCAACAACTTATGGTATTCAGATAATTGTATTATCAGCTTTGTGTAGGCAGCAACCAAAGATTAATAATCCTAATTAACAAAAATCCTTTTTTTTAAAATTAATTTTGAAGAAAGTTAATTCAAAAAAACCTTCTTGTGAACAATTTACTGTTTGGCGCTTACGCTGTTCTACCGATTATGGATCGATAAAATATGGAAAAATTAGTTGAAGATAATATTGTTACGCAATTCTAAGATTTGAAATATGAGATTGACAAATATGACGATTTGATGGAAGGTGGCAATGACCGAATCGGTAGAAGCGCCCGTCCCGTTTAGACGAGAGGTTCTAGGTTCGAGTCCCAGTTGCGACCATTATCTTTTTCAATTATTACAAGCAATAATTGTCAGCCTGAAACACTCATTAACATTGAAAAATCTTCCGAGAAAAGATACTTGCCGCCAACGGGACTTGAACCCGTGTCCTTCCGATTGCCGGTCGAATGCTCTGACCACTGAGCTATGGGGGCTTATCAAATACCCGCCAAATAATTCAATGTATACTAGTGTTTCATTCAACAATTACTGCTTGTTATATTTTTTCCCACCTGAAAACAACCAACTTTATTTTTGCGAGAAAGACATTGTTAGTGTTAAATCCCTCGCTAGGTGGCGTCGAGACAAATTATGTCTGCATTTATTGGGGAAATACTTAAACTTGTTAAATATTAATTATTATTTTTTAATTTTATAAACTAACGTTTACACAAGATTTTTATGCATAGCACAAAGGGTAACAATTATTACAAGCAATAATTGTCAGCCTGAAATACTCATTTACATTGAAAAATCTTCCGAGAAAAGATACTTGCCGCCAACGGGACTTGAACCCGTGTCCTTCCGATTGCCGGTCGAATAATCGAAATAAAGTTGGTTGTTTTCAGGTGGGAAAAAATATAACAAGCAGTAATTGTTGAATGAAACACTAGTATACATTGAATTATTTGGCGGGTATTTGATAAGCCCCCATAGCTCAGTGGTCAGAGCATTCGACCGGCAATCGGAAGGACACGGGTTCAAGTCCCGTTGGCGGCAAGTATATTTTCTCGGAAGATTTTTCAAAGTAAATGAGTGTTTCAGGCTGACAATTATTGCTTGTAATAATTGTTACCTTTTGTGCTATGCATAAAAATCTTGTGTAAACGTTAGTTTATAAAATTAAAAAATAATAATTAATATTTAACAAATTTAAGTATTTCCCCAATAAATGCAGACATAATTTGTCTCGACGCCACCTAGCGAGGGATTTAACACTAACAATGTCTTTCTCGCAAAAATAAAGTTGGTTGTTTTCAGGTGGGAAAAAATATAACAAGCAGTAATTGTTAAATGAAACACTAGTATACATTGAATTATTTGGCGGGTATTTGATAAGCCCCCATAGCTCAGTGGTCAGAGCATTCGACCGGCAATCGGAAGGACACGGGTTCAAGTCCCGTTGGCGGCAAGTATCTTTTCTCGGAAGATTTTTCAATGTAAATGAGTGTTTCAGGCTGACAATTATTGCTTGTAATAATTGTTACCCTTTGTGCTATGCATAAAAATCTTGTGTAAACGTTAGTTTATAAAATTAAGAAATAATAATTAATATTTAACAAGTTTAAGTATTTCCCCAATAAATGCAGACATAATTTGTCTCGACGCCACCTAGCGAGGGATTTAACACTAACAATGTCTTTCTCGCAAAAATAAAGTTGGTTGTTTTCAGGTGGGAAAAAATATAACAAGCAGTAATTGTTAAATGAAACACTAGTATACATTGAATTATTTGGCGGGTATTTGATAAGCCCCCATAGCTCAGTGGTCAGAGCATTCGACCGGCAATCGGAAGGACACGGGTTCAAGTCCCGTTGGCGGCAAGTATCTTTTCTCGGAAGATTTTTCAATGTAAATGAGTGTTTCAGGCTGACAATTATTGCTTGTAATAATTGTTACCCTTTGTGCTATGCATAAAAATCTTGTGTAAACGTTAGTTTATAAAATTAAGAAATAATAATTAATATTTAACAAGTTTAAGTATTTCCCCAATAAATGCAGACATAATTTGTCTCGACGCCACCTAGCGAGGGATTTAACACTAACAATGTCTTTCTCGCAAAAATAAAGTTTGTTGTTTTCAGATGGGAAAAAATATAACAAGCAGTAATTGTTGAATGAAACACTAGTATACATTGAATTATTTGGCGGGTATTTGATAAGCCCCCATAGCTCAGTGGTCAGAGCATTCGACCGGCAATCGGAAGGACACGGGTTCAAGTCCCGTTGGCGGCAAGTATCTTTTCTCGGAAGATTTTTCAATGAGAATGAGTGTTTCAGGCTGACAATTATTGCTTGTAATAATTGTTACCCTTTGTGCTATGCATAAAAATCTTGTGTAAACGTTAGTTTATAAAATTAAAAAATAATAATTATCTTTTTCATTTTTCTGTGTCTTGTTCTCTTTGATGAGTTTGCTTAGATTATTAGTGTTCAGTATCTTCTTCTTCAATAAAATAATAAAATGTTTATTTACATACATATACACATATATATATATATATATATACACCAGTTTTTTATATATATATATATATATATATATATATATATATAAAAAACTGGTGTACCGTCGCGCAAAATCAACAAAGTACGTGAGGAGGTAAATATATATATATATATATTGACCTCTTCCCGTAGTATCTTGATCCCGTAAGAAGTTGCTTGACAATGTTGATCCACCTTTAACACCGTATAACTTGGCTTTGATGGAATACATCTGTATGAATTGGCAACAACGTTACTACAAATACCAAGGTTGCCAGTTTCTCGGTAAAAGTTTTTGATATATTGCACATAAAATTTTCGAACTTTGTATGGAAATCATACGCATCTCTTTTGTTGATCCGGTCAAATCCCCATACGTTGTCGATCCGCTCAAATCCCCATACGCGGTTGATCCGCTTGTTGATAATCAAAGATGGCTGAAAAGGGAAGCCTTCTGATTGGTCGAACGAAGCCTTCTCATTGTTGATAATCAAAGATGGCTGAAAAGGGAAGCCTTCTGATTGGTCGAACGAAGCCTTCTCATTGGTAGCAGATATGGAAGGCACCTACTAAAAAAAGATATCCAATTGTTCAGCTAAATTTTTACAACGGTTATGAAGAATATATATTCTTCTATATTCTCCACAAAATATTATTGACATTTCTTGTTCACGCCCCTACACGGAGAAAAATGTTTTGAGAATTTATTGGGAATTCTTGTCTTTTTATTCGGAATTACTGTTAAAAAGGGACTGCAGTTGTTACGAATGAATTAACAGGAAACGGAGTCCTAATACATATACGGACGCTGACTGTCAAAAACTTTACGAATATATTTTCATGATGTCTCGCAATTTCAACTCTGTCTGCATGACAATACTAATATTTTTGCATTACAATTACGAATATCTAAGAGTGATTCATGATATTTGCCAGTAGTTAATAATATTTTGTTAGTTCTTTTACGAAAATATTGACAGTCCTCCTGATATTTTTTCAGCAATTACTAACCATTTATTCGTTCTTATACGACGGTCTTCCTGATATTCTGCTAGTAAAATACTGACAGGTAATTTGTTCGTTCTTTAACTAATACTTTATTAGGTTTTACTGATATTTTGTTAGGTTCTTGGACTAATACCTTATGCTTACTGTCAAGTTAATTGCTCTTTGCGTACTGATAGAAGTATATGACTTTTTACTAGTATTTTTAATGATTCCACTGACATTTCATCATTCCAGTCCAAGCTGCACTAGGATTGGAATGATGGAATGTCAGTGCAATCATTAAAAATGCAAGTAAGTTGTTTCATTTTCATGTTTATTGTTGTGTACTACCATGTTAATTTTACCAATGCTTTCTGATAAAATTATAAGACTTCTTACTTGCATTTTTAATGATTGCACTGACATTCCATCATTCCAGTCCTAGTGCAGTTTGGACTGGAATAATGAAATATCAGTGGAATCATTAAAAATGCAAGTAAGAATTCTTATAATTTTATCAGAAAGCATTGGTAAAATTAACATGGCAGTACACAAAAATAAACATGAAAATGAAACAACTTAATAATACTTACAATCTTATATAATATCTTCCAATGAGTCAACGGGATCACGGAGGCCCATTTGGAGTATGTTGGGAGGCTGAAGGGGTTGGGGAGCAGGAAGGAGATAGGGAAGACGAAGGTTTGTTAGATAATAATTCATAAAGAATGAAGCTTTAAATAGTGTAAGTATATTTAATTACTCATCATAAATCACATTGTAAAAATTTCAAGGAATGTCGAATCTCATATTACTAAGGGTAAAATATAATTACAGATTGTAATACCTTACAAAAATAAGATACCTATAGCAGAATATGGACTGGTAAAAATAATTATTAATTAATAAATAATTGTTTGTCTTCCAATGATAAAAATACTTGGGATGAACTCAGCTTCTGACAGATCTGCCGAGCATATTTTTTTCCAATTTATCGCAGTATTTATTGGGAAGATCTCTAGTAGCAAAGTAAGGTTTTGTAAAGGAAATAAACTTTTTCACTGTTGTAATCAGTGATTGAGTTTATACTTAATTAGACCGCAGACACCAGGCATTTTACCACTGAACTGCCCTTGTGAGGTGACAGTATTCTATAAATCATCTAATTATTTTTATCATTTAAGTTATATCGTTGTACTTCATACTTTACAAAACCTTTTTTTATCACCATATCGCAGACCCAAGTTACAATACTACATAATAACGGCGCTCTGCGAATTTGATAATTTACAGAGCGCCATTTTTGCGAAAAATCACCTCAAAGGCGCTTCACAACGATACCGTAACATATATGTTACATACAATACTACTCAGGATTTACAGGTGGTAAAGTTGTTCTCTAATTTATGCTGAAAAGCACGTTAGCTTTTTGGTCTGAGTTGAACTCTATAATCCGCCTGAGTTCCTTCCTTGGTGAAGTCAGTTTTGTATAATGTCCAGCATCCTCACTCTGTAGTCTGTAAATAAAAGACAATTGGAAATATTAATACTTGATAGAAGCAAGGCTCCCATCTCCTGTCTTATTAAATAATTACTTCCAGAGCCTTAAAAACATTCACTCGGTACATAAAGTATTTTACTTTTAAAAGCGTGGGAACAAATAATATCATATCATTATTATCATTACATAGTATAAAATGACGTCGCTCAAAATGTATGTGCGCGTTAATCTTTTAAACTAAGCAACGGATATTCATGCGTTTTCACCAATAGATAGAATGATTGAAGAGGAATGTTTAAATGTAAAATACATGTTAATTATATTAGAGAAAAGCCGAGAAAATCAAAGAAAACCTATTTTTGTGCGATTTAAAACGGCTGGCGGGCCGTACTATAGTAGATGTCCTAGAGTTAGTAGGTACCTATTCGATTTTCCCTTTTCAAATATCCAGTGTTGCAATGCAAGCATTGTATAATTAGTGGCGAGTTAATTAGTTTATATGTATAATACATGCTTATTATAGTAGAGAATAGACGATAAATTCGAATATTCAATTCAGGCAGCGGGCAGCGAGCAGCTGGCAAGCGGGTGGTGTGGATTTTATAAATATTGGGTAATGGCGTTGTGTTTCGTTAGCCACAGCAACGTGTGGCCGGGTCTGCTAGTATCATATAATACACTTACATAATTATAGCCATCATATATTTGAAGTACACAATTAGATTTGACTGCGCCAACATGGGTATTGACATCTTGCCTTGGTAAAAAGCAGGATTTTGAAAAAGTCAGTTTTGTATAATCGTATAATGTCCAGCATCCTCACTATGTAGTCTGTAAAAAAAGATATTTGTAAATATTAATACTTGATAGAAGCAAGGCTCCCATCTCCTGTCTTATTAAGTAATTACTTCCAGAGCCTTATAAACATTCACTCGGTACATAAAGTATTTTAATTTAAAATCATCTGAACAAATAATATCATATAATACACTTACATAATTACAGCCATCATATATTGTAAGTATACAATTTGATTTGACTGATCCCACATTAATTTCACATCAGCGCGCCAACGCGGGAATTGACATCTTGCCTTGGTAAAATGCAGGGTTTTGAAAAAGTCAGTTTTGTATAATGTCCAGCATCCTCACTATATAGTCTGTAAACAAAAAACATTTGGAAATATTTATACTTGATAGAAGCAAGGCTCCATCTCCTGTCTTACTTCCATTCCTTCCTTTAATTACTTCCTGAGCCAAACATTCACTCGTACAAAAAAGTATTTTACTTTGAAAAGCGTCTAAACAAATAATATCATATAATGCACTTACATAATTATAGCCATCATATATTGGAAGTATACAATAAGATTTGACTGGTCCTTCATTAAATTTCATTTCAGCGACAACGGGTAACATCTCGCCTTTGTAAAATGCAGAATTTTGGCGTATAATGTCCACCATTAGACTTCAAAATTCTGTAATCCATTATTCTGTAAGCAAAAGACATTTGAAATTATTAATACTTGATGTTATTCCATGATAAACCTAAATAAATAAAACTGTCAACTGAAGTGGTAAAATTATTACATTTGGTTGGATTTTTAATGCAAAGCAAAATCGATTAACAAATAAAAATAACCAAAGTATTCATTCAACACCCTAACTTCATCTTGCGTGTAAAATTGTAGGTTTGTTTACATTTTATAAATTCTATTTCGTATTCCTTACATGGCGGCACATTTTTAAACACAGTAAAGAGACTATTACATTGGTTTTTTAGAAACAAAAAGAGCACTTTGAGTATTTCATAGTTACGATTATATAGGCAACATTATATAATCGTAAATTATATATTAACATATATAAACTTTTACCTATGCAGCTCACGCTATAACACGCTGCCATAACATAAATTATTTGAAAATAATAGGACAAAACTTACCTACCTCATAATCCACTCTCCCAATTTTTCTAACAAATGGATAGTTTGGCAAAAGTTGATCCATTAAGAGATTATGGCTTTATTATGAAAATAAACAAATGGTTATTTATTGTTAAAATTTTAAAAACTACAAACACTATTGAAAGAATGAACACCGCTCGTCAACACGCCATTTTTAATTTGAATGACGTGAAGTTAGCGTTCGCATAGTTTGCGGCTTGCATAATGCTTAAGCGCCGTTTACACGCACACTTCGGAGCGACCGAGTCCTGCGCCACTTCAGGCCGCCGCGCAGAAAAGTAAAGACCGATAGGTTTACAGCGCAGTTCACTGTGAGACTTTTCTGCGCGGCGGCCTGACTCGGTCGCTCCGAAGTGTGCGTGTAAACGGCGCTACGTACAAAAATCTATATTACAAAATAAATAGAATATTGACAATTTATCGAATGCGAACTCGACAGAACGATCTCAGGCCGGCAAGTGAATATTTTAGCAATGCAGAAGGGCCTACGAGATGCGCAGTATAAACGACCGGAATTTGGCCCTTTCTAGTAATACCTAAGAAATTAGTTGCTAAATAGTTATGTGATATACATTATTTTTAAAATGCACATCGAATAGTTTTTCTAGGATTACCTAAATTATGAGTATGTGTTATTAAAAAATAATTTAGCCACAGCGTAAAATCCTTGTTAGTGTAGTACATGTAGGTACATGCCCCGGTGCCGTTGGCACTAATAAAAAGAAGCAAAGCTAGCAGTCCACAATGAAGTCCTGGTACCTAACCTGATGTATCGCAGTGAGGCATGAAACTGACAGAGGAAGGATGAAAGTAAGCTAAATATAAAGCTGTTGAAATGAGATCCCTGAGGCGTAGGTATATATGTGTAGCAAAACCATGTACAAACGTGTGAGAAACGTAAAGATCCGCAAAGAATGCTACCTAGTCTGATGTATAAGTAAGATTAAGAAAGGAACTCTCCGATGGTTTGAACATGTAGAGCAAATGAACCAGGAAAAGAGTGTAAGGAGAATATATGACGCAAATGTGAACGGTAGAAGAAGTCGGGGACGCCTGAGAAAGACATGGCAATAAAATAGCTATCGTAAAAACTTAACGAAAAAAAAATTGGACAGGAGGCCCTGAGGAAAAGAATTCCATTCAGGTCCTATGTCATCTTTGGGGATGATGTGTGGAGGGTATTTTTTAAATAATCCCCTCAGGTCCTATGTCATCTTTGGGGATGATGTGTGGAGGGTATTTTTAGGAAAGGAAGGAGAGGAAGTTCTGGGAAGGAAAAGGGAAGTTGGTGTGGGTAGGAATCTGTGGGTCAATGTGTCCAGGTGTGACGGACGTTTGAATCCATACCTCCCATTGCGGTGCAAGGCGATGTTCAGAGAGAGTACGGCTGAAGAACAACGGGAGAGAACGGCTCCCTCAAACATTCTCTCTCGATCCGGCATGCCATGCAGATGGTGGACAGACGCGACCGTGGTCAAGACCCGCACAAACCTCACCCCATGAACCCGGGCACCCCGGCTAAGTCACCAAACTTAGCGAACCATTTAATTTTGACTTACAGATTGGGAGGCGGGTATGGGTACCGCTGCCCCGGAAACCATTTATTGGATAACCACCTCTGTCATACGTCACCTTAGGTAATAGGTTAGTCTATTCTATAATAGCTTTTTCTATTCTATATTAATTTCAATCGAGTCTTTGAACCCTACCTTAATCCATCTCACGAAGTTGCCCAACTGTGTAGCGATAAAAGAAACCCCTATACCTAGTCGGCTCACAGAATGTCGCACATAAAAACAGTTTTCAAGCGTTAAGTACCAAGACGAAATTGTTAGCCAGTCTATCCTCTTTAGATAATTATTTCTTCAAAGAACTTACAGGTACCTACTAAAATAAGCTGAAAAGTACGACCGAAGCGCATCTTTGTTGGCGGTCAAAATCAAAATCAAAATAAAAATCAAAATCAAAATCAAAATCACAATAAAAATCAAAATCAAAATCAAAATCAAAATCAAAATCAAAATCAAAATCAAAATCAAAATCAAAATCAAAATCAAAATCAAAATCAAAATCAAAATCAAAATCAAAATCAAAATCGAAATCAAAATCAAAATCAAAATCAAAATCAAAATCAAAATAAAAATAAAAATCAAAATCAAAATCAAAATCAAAATCATAATCAAAATCAAAATCAAAACCAAAACCAAAACCAAAACCAAAATCAAAATCAAAATCAAAATAAAAATAAAAATCAAAATCAAAATCAAAATCAAAATCAAAATCAAAATCAAAATCAAAATCAAAATCAAAATCAAAACCAAAACCAAAATCAAAATCAAAATCAAAATCACAAACAAAATCAAAATCAAAATCAAAATCAAAATCAAAATCATACCAAAATAAAATCCAAATCGAAATTGAAATTGAAATCAAAATCAAATTCAAAATCAAATTCATAATCAAAATCAAAACCAAAATCAAAAACCAAAATCCAAATTAAATCCAAAACAAAAATACAATAAAAAAACGAATTAAATAAGAACGTACCTACAAGTACCTACTAAAAGGAGCTGAAAAGTTCGACAGACCGTTACTAAATGGACCTGAACAATACGACATAGAACTAAATATATATATATATATATATATATATATATATATATATATATATATATATATATATATATATATTTATCAATATATATATATATATATATTTTTTTTTTTTTTTTTGTTTTTTTTTCATTAATTGTTTTATTTGTTACAGATATTTGTTTTTTTGGCTACCACACTAGGCTAATGCCCGTGTGTGGTAGTCGTACATTTAATATTTTAAATACGATTTAATTAAAACAGATGATTAAACATTCCTGAAAAAAAAAATTAAGAAATAGTTAAAAGTAAAGTTATTATCTGTCACATTCTTTCACATCTCCACATTGATTTGATTTCGCAATACCGTTTTCATGGCAACATATGTTTGTTTTGTATCGTTGTGGCTAGAAAATAATTCGAAAAGATGTCCTTTTTGCAAGTTACTGTAAACCTTTATACCGAAGGCTGTGTCTATTTTGGTGGAAATTTAATTGTGTCCCGAAACAATTGAATACTTATATCTTACATCCCAATATTATGATATCAGTCTTTAAAGAAAGGTAATAACAAATAAAATTACTATTTTTTAAATATTATAATATTAATTCTAGATATGACATCCTAAAAACGTCAATGGATGTCGCACATTAAAAAATATATATATTTTTATCCAAGACCTTATCTAGATTGCATTAAGTTCAGGTAGAATCTTGCAATCATGCGTAAAAATATTAGCGAATATGCATTTATAAAATCAAGAGAATATTGGTAGTTCGAGTTGACTTTTGACTTTTGATTGATTTATTTTTCAGAGTTCCTAAACATGAGTTTACTGACTCTAACATAGTTATATAATGGATTATCTATAGATACTTTACTGATATTTTATTATTATGGTTGGTTTGAAAGTGAGATTAAAACTGTACTGCGACTGTATGCAGGTTTTTTTTTATTCCTTCTGGAGGACTATCTTGGGTTTTTTATATTTAAAATTATCATTTTCGCTATATTTCGCGAGCGTATTAATCGTGGTATTTGAGTGGCCGGGTAGGCCGGCCTAGAATTTAGTTGCTTGTGAGAAAATGAAGTCCTTTATCAACGGAATGTTGGAGTCTTTGTGGAGACAAGAAATTCTACTCCATTTAGGCGCATTAAGCGCAAGTCTAATGGCTTTGTTTTGAAATATTTGAATCTTCTCTAAGATACTGGGGGCCGCATGCCCCCAAACGGGGCAAGCATAGGTGAAGCCGGGCCTTGTGGTTGTTTTATATAAAAGTAATTTGTTGTCCGTTGATAAACGACTTTTTTCCCCATCATTGGATAGAGTGAAGATAGACATTTATTAGCTGCGTTAATTTTTCCAGTTATGTGTTTCTTCCAGGTGAGCTTGGAGTCTAGCGTTACACCTAGGTATTTAATTGACTTTTCCCATGGAACATTTTCCCCAAACAGTCAGTAATGAATGGGGGCCGTCTTGGCCGTGTCTTTGAGAAAACGGTCGCGGCGCTTTTAGTCGGGTTAATAGATATTCTCCATTTTTTACACCACTTTTCAGTTAGAGTGGTTTGTATCTGTACGCGGCGTGTAGCAGTGGCCTCGTCAGTTGAGCTAGAAATGATGTTAGTGTCATCCGCAAATTGTGTGATTTTAACATTATGATCCACGGGTTTAGAAATATCGCTACAATAGATGTTGTATAGGGATGGTGAGAGTTGGCTGCCTTGTGGGACCCCAGCTGATATGGGGCGGGATGTGGAGAATACATTTCATAGGTAGCTGCCTATTAGTTGAATAAGTCTTAATGGATAACCAAGAGAGTACATTTTATATAAGAGGCCGTTATGCCAGACTTTGTCGAAAGCCTTACTAAAATCGAGTGAGAGAATTATTATTTTTTTCTTGATACTGAATGCCTCCGTGATGTGTTCCACCACACGTAGGAGTTGGTGAGAGGTGGAATGACCTGCTCTAAAACCGTGTTCAAAGTCTGGCAAGAATTTACTTTTATTTGTGAAAGCATTTAGTCGTGCTAGTATTACTTTTTCCTGGATTTTATCTAGGCATGGAAGGAGGCTAATTGGCCGATGATTCTCCGTTAATAATGGATCCTTGCCTGGTTTGGGAATTAAAATTACGTCAGCTTCTTTAAAATCCTTAGAAAAGCAACGCAGCCGAAGTGACGCGTTGCAGATGCAAACGGAAACTTATGGCGCAGATGCCTTTAGTTGAGAGATGTTTTAAAATCTTATTTGAAATGCCATCGGGCCCGGCGGCCTTCTTCTTCTTCAATTTTCTGGTAGTTCGAGTCGACGTATGATACAGTTAAATACGACAAGCTGGAACTGACTGGGGATGCAACGCCAACACGCTCAGAATGGCATCCATTGCCCTGGTTTTATCAAAAGCTTGAGTAATGTGCTCCAGTAAGGGCAAGAAGCGCCCACACTTCTATGGTCGACGTTCAGCTTAATGCCACAATGCGAACTTTGAAATCTAGTTCTCTCCCTTGGCTCTCCGTGCTTGCAAACATAACCCTGCCAAATATCAGGCGAGAGATTGTAACACTGGAAGAATACGAGAAGGCGCTGCAAAAAAGCGCAATACTTTTGTACGATGATGTCGTCCCTCACTCGTCATGCCGCTCGAATTTCCGAAAACCCTTCTGGATGGAACGAAAGAGGCTCCTTCGAAAGCCTCTCACCCCAGAACATAGGTGAAAACTTGAGTGGCAATCGGCCAACGTCGAATATGCCCATTTCATACAAGACCCCACTGAGAAACAATCTTGTTTCTCATTGCCTCGGAAACTCTAGTCCGCCATCAATAGAATAAAAGCCGAAATGTCCACATGATGCATAGATGGGGCCTTAAAGAGTCCGCGATGTGTGAATACGGTGCGGTGCAGACCACCAAACACCCGCTTCATTCATTCCTTGAATTGATGAGGTCCACAGGGCGACGCATGATGTTCTAGACTGGCTCGCAGACCTGGATGTGCCCCTCTGATCC
Source organism: Limnephilus rhombicus (assembly GCA_929108145.2). Lineage (NCBI taxonomy): Eukaryota > Metazoa > Arthropoda > Insecta > Trichoptera > Limnephilidae > Limnephilus > Limnephilus rhombicus. The sequence goes on along the minus strand of OV815271.1, from coordinate 17,728,660 downwards.
TTCACAATACGGAAGAAGAAGAAGATTTAACGGAAGGGAATAGGATTGCTTTAGCTCAGTGGTAGGGCAAAGCCCCGCAAAGCTGAGTTCCTGGGATCAATTTCAAAATGCAACGGAATCTGTATTAGATTCGGTAATATTCAATGATCATAATACTGAAAAATTTTCTACAGTCCTAATCAATTTATAAGTATGTTATAATTAGTTACATTTTCTTAACAACGCGACGATGAAAAACACTTGAAATTTGAAAACTTATTTCATAAAAAATAACGTCTTAAAGACTGGCGCTCATAAAAAGGCAATTCATAAACTTATTAAAATCGGGTCAAATACAGACAAAGATGAAGTATCGTGTTTGCGGTAATATCTTTTATGTTTTCGCGGTGCATTTTTTGAAACGTGTACCAACGTCAATAATGATACGGAAAAATTATGAAAATTCTGACTTTTTTATTGTTGTCCAAATCGTTATTTTAGCCATCTGTTGGAACATTGCGGCTAGGACGTTTGCTATGGTATGTTTATCACTAAGTGGATTTGAGTTTATCGAATTAAATTAATTACTACTTGGTATGAATACTCCCGACATGTTCAGACTGCTTTCATATTATAATTCACTATCCGAGCATTAGCAATTAGTTTCTTCTCAAAACGGTTAAGTTGTAAGTTTTCAAAGTTATCCATTTAAAATGCAATTCTACAACTAATACATGTATACTAATAAGATTTCGGCGTGGGTACATGGTCCTTCTGCGAATTCTATTTAAAAATATGTATGTAGCTTATATTAATCGTTTGTACTGTGCCTACAGAAAATGACATTAATTTCCACTTTAAAAATAAAGTTGGTTGTTTTCAGGTGGAAAAAATATAATAAGCAGTAATTGTTGAATGAAACACTAGTATATATTGAATTATTTGGCGGGTATTTGATAAGCCCCCATAGCTCATTGGTCAAGAGCAGCTGACCGGCAATCAGAAGGACACGGGTTCAAGTCCCGTTGGCGGCAAGTATCTTTTCTCGGAAGATTTTTCAATGTTGATGAGTGTTTCAGGCTGATAATTATTGCTTATAATAATTGTTACCCTTTGTGCTATGCATAAAAATCTTGTCTAAACGTTAGTTTTTAAATTAAAAATAATAATTAATATTTGACAAGTTTAAGTATTTCCCCAATAAATGTAGTCATAATTTGTCTCGACGCCACCTAGCGAGGGATTTAACACTTACAATGTCTCTCTTGCAAAAATAAAGTTGTTTGTTTTCAGGTGGAAAAAATATAATAAGCAGTAATTATTGAATGAAACTCTAGTATATATTGAATTATATGGCGGGTATTTGATAAGCCCCCATAGCTCAGTGGTCAAGAGCAGCTGACCGGCAATCAGAATGACACGGGTTCAAGTCCCGTTGGCGGCAAGTATCTTTTCTTGGAAGATTTTTCAATGTTGATGATTGTTTCAGGCTGATAATTATTGCTTATAATAATTGTTACCCTTTGTGCTATGCGCAAAAATCTTGTCTAAACGTTAGTTTATAAATTAAAAATAATAATTAATATAAAAAATGTTTTTATTGGTTATGATTTTAAATTTTCACGACCAAAAGTATTTTCGTTATTTTTTTTTGGGATGTTACGCCGTGTTACCCTGATATGTCACACATCTGCCCTGCTGGTGGACACTGTAACGCTGCCTAAAGTAGAAGATAGTGCAACACGGCATAAGATCCCAAAAACCAATAACGAAAAAGTTTTTATTGTTCAAACTGCATGCGCCAAACTTGTCACTAAAATATATATTTGATGTGTTAATCGTTAATCTAATGGTTCCGCGCCAACTCAGAATCGAGTCAACTCAACAATTCTTTGTAAGTCATTAAAAGCTGTGAAAAAAATAATTTTTAAATAACCACTAACTTTAAGCTAACTTTTATTTTTATTTTTTATTTATTTATTTAACGCCCAAAGGGCTTTTACATATTTGGTAGTACAATTAATTCATGACAGATGATTTTTAAACAGATGCAGAAATAATAAAAATAAAATGAGATAAAAAAGCACACATGATAAAAATACAAAACAGAAATGTTTAGGAAAGGTTTACAGAAAAACAGAAATGTTTAGGAATAAAACAGATAAAGAAATAATAAAAATAAAATTAGATGAAAAAGAACGCAATTCATAAAAATACAAAAATACACCAATTTCATAGGTTTACAAAAATACAGATGTGTTCAGGAATAATTTTGGAATAAGTTTTTTATAAGATCAACAAAATTCGCCAAGTTTATGTTAAATATGTCAATATCACCTAAGTACTACTGATTTCTCATAGTGTGAAATCGTTGAATCGGAGAGTCGGCAATGTAGTTCCGCTTATGAATGCTACAGTAGAATAGTGTATTTTGTCGTGTAGTTACTGTCGGTGTTCGCAAGTTTATGAGTTGCAGGAGTTTGCAACAGTCAAATTTAGATTTAGTTTTTTGAATAAAAATGTTAAGTCGTTTATTTTACGTCTGTCTTCTAGTGTGTGTATTTTTAGAATATTTAATAACCAATTTTATTTTAAGTCTTCTAGTGGGATATTTAATTTAAAATTTATAAAACGCAGAATTTTTTTTTTGTATTCGCTCAATGTTATTAATGTGAATTTTGTAAGATGGAGACTAAACTACCGAGTTATATTCCATTAGGCTTCTAACTAGAGATACATACAATAATTTAATGGCTTGTATGGAATTAAAGTTTTTGGTTGTTCTTAATACGAAGCCTAGTGTTTTCATACCTAGAATCTTAGTTTTTCATCCAAAATAATTCCAAGATCTCTCATTTCCGTGACTCTTTCTAAAGCTGTGTTATTGATGGAATATGCGAATAAAAAAGGATTTTTATTTCTGAAGAAAATCAAGGTTTTGCACTTTTCTACATTTAAGAATAAATTATTTTGAAGGCACCAATCTAAAGATTGGTGCGTTTATACTTACTATTATACTTACTAATATTTTACTGAAGTATATGGCAATGATTTATATCAGTTATTTTCTTACATAGCTTGATGTCATCAGCAAAGAGCAATACCTCGACATCGTTGAAGCAATTGGTTATATCATTGATGAAAATGAGGAACAAAACCGGGCCAAGGTTACTACCTTGCGGTAGGTCACTAGTAGCCCAGAAAGCTTTCGACATCCATGATTTTATTTTGACGAACAGTTAACGATTTAATAAATAGCTAGTACACCATTTTAGCATGTTATCCCTTATTCCTAGAGCAAATAGTTTTTGGATTAGTAGTTTATGTGATACTTTGTCAAATGCCTTCGAAAAGTCTATATATATGCAGTCGACTTGTTTATTTTCTGCATAAGATTATATTATGAAGTTTTGAAATATTGTTAAGTTAGTTGCGGTAGATCTACCTTTGATAAAACCGTGCTGTTTTTGGTCAATTAATTTTATTAATTTTGGATAGATTTCATCAAGGACCAGTGATTCAAAAAGCTTAGGTAGTACTGACTGTATACAAATGGGGCGATAATTGGCTATATTGGTCGTCTCTTTTTTTGTAGATAGGTCTAATGAAGCTAGATTTCCAGCGGTCTGGAAAGTGTCCAAGGGTCAAGAGACGGTTGAATAATAATGTGAGTGGTTTAGATAATGTATTAGAGCATTTTGTGAGGAATATTGGAACCAACATAACCAATTTTTTTATCGTCATTCTTAATGACCTTTCTGAGTTGGTTCTGAGTTGGTTTCATTCTGAGTTGGCCTGTCGCCAAATCTAATGCCTTTTTTCATTAGCATAATAAAAATAAAACAATTTCCATACCAAATCAGTTCTTTGCCAATTTGTAACGAAATTTTATAAAACGTTTTCTTTCACAAAACCTCATCACTCTTTTCTAATCGAAGTTCCCAAAGGAGTAAAACGTCAACCATTCACAGTATATTAATTGGGCTGGACTTCATAGTTACAAACTGTTCTATGCAATATCGATGTAAATCCTTTTCTTTCATCCTGTGTTGGTATTTGGGGAACGATGGTCGATGAAAAAACAATGGTAGTGCGCGTTTTCATCCAGTGACAAAATATCCTCGACAAAATATCTTACGGTCAAAACATTCTCCAACAAAATATCTACTAAAACGTACGTAACCTAACCTTACCTAACAAAAAATTGGGACAAAATGATACAGAAATCCTGAAAAGACAATAATTTATTGTTCAAAAATAGTAAAATGGGATAAAAATAATACAAACAATAATTTAATTTATTGTCTTTACAGGATGCCTGTATTATTTTGCACCATTTTTTGTTAGGTAAGGTTAGATTAGGGTACGTTAGGTTAGGTTTTAGTAAATATTTTGTTTGTGGATGTTTTTTCCGTAGAATATTTTGTCGGAAGATATTTTGTCGGTGAAATTTTGTCTCGGGATGAAAAGTCGCGGAACCAAAACAATACCACCTAAATAATAATAAAAATATTGTCCCCGTTAGAATAAAATTCTTAATACATAATATGCCCACACGTATGTAGGTTTATCGGCAAAAGGAGAACATGGGCAGCATTACAGGCGTACGGCACAACGCACCGCAGTGAGTTATGACATGGATATGTTAAATGTTACCCGGATTTTATTACAGATATTTGGGTACATTATAAGCACGCAATTATCGGAGATCATATAGCACTAAAACTCCGTTGTTCGTTGTAGAAATCGCGTCGCGCCCGTCACGTACTATTTCGGAAGGGTAGTATATAATTGAAACATTCGGAGGGTTTGTCGCCTGAAGGGCTACTTAATCCAATATGATAGGCCGTAGGTACGCACGAATTGCCGTTATAGCCGTATTAAACCTTCGTCCACCGGGGACTATCATTCCTATACGTGCCGCGCGACCCTATCGCATGCCATCCCTCACGCAATTCACCGACGATTTACACTACCCTAATGGTCCGTGGTTAAATCACTCTTTTACTCAATTGCCTACTTCATTTACACACGGAGAAATTAGAAATGTTAAGAGATTCTCGTTGCCGAAAGTGTTGTGTTAATTGATTTTGGGGTCAATACACTGCGTAAATGACAATTAAATAGTAAGATTGAGGAAGGCAATATGTTATCACTTCTGAATTGGCTGGCACCATCGTGACTGATCTCTGTTTGAGACCCAATCTTAATTCTTGTAGTTCAAACAAATAACCCTCTCATATAAATGTTGAAAGTTTTGAGGACGAAACAATGAAGGTCATTGGAATGACCTGCCATTTAGTCCGAGTTAAACTGGCCTTTAATTTTTCGAGTAGGTATATGATCAACTTATTTTTTTAGAAAACGGTACCTACCTTAAAATATATTTTCATAAAAGTGGAAAGCCCTTGAGGTGATTGAATTCAGTAATGGCGCATTATAAAGTTGACTTATTGCCAATTTAGCCGTGTTCGGTGACCGATCTGAATAGCCAGGTACTCCCCCCACCTTCCTCTTGTCATCTCCTTTCCCTCCTCACTACCTTCAGCCTCACAATATAATCTAATTGGGGATACTATAATCTCACTGTCTTCAGAAGGTTGGAAGCAGTTGAGACTCTCATGGGGTATTGACATAAAAAAATATTTTGATTTAATTAAACAAATTTTCTGTACACGGTGTCATGGGATAAAATGCACAAACTTCGGAAGGTGATTCAACATGATAGTATCATTAAACAAATTAATAACGTTTTAGAAATTGTTTGATTGGAAAAAATAGTATTCTTCTATGGAAATATATTTTTGTATTGGAAAAAATTGAATTTCGAAAAAGCTTATTTCTCTTTTTTACTTCTATCGTCATGTAGAATCACCTCGTTTTTGTCTGTACACTTTACTCCCGTATACCCTGTGCACTGTTCACTCTACATGCGAGCCTGATCTCATAATAAATATTTTTTATTATATGTCCTTGATTTGGGACACATCAATTTGGGAGGCTGGTATGTGTTCCACCATCCGGGAACCATGTATTGGATAACCAACACCCCTGCCATAGGTCGCTTCAAGTGGTTCGCTACGTTTCGAGATTTAACAGGGGTGCCCGGGATCATGGGGTGTTTAGGCGACGAATGCTTTAGCCTACCTACTGCGTGACGGGTCGGATCGAGAGAGACTGATGAGGGAGACCTTTTTAGCTCTCCAGCCGGATTCTCTCGACCCATCGCCTTGCACTATAGTGGGATGGATGGATTCGTACGTCTGTCACTCCTGAGAGACACTGACGCCCAAATTTCTACCCACCTCTCAAACCTTTTTCCTTCCCAGAACTTCCTGCTAAAGGATTTTCTTCATGATTAGCTCCTGTGTGGAGGCATATCACGGCTGTCCAAAACGATGAAGGCTCAAGAAGAAGTGATCGTTACACGGCGTATTACCACAAAAAAATTTGCAAGATGATCTTTTTTTACTTACTGAATGTAAAAAAATATCTCTAGAGAGGACTTCAGAAATACTTTAGAATCATTTAAATATTAATTTGTTACCAAGACTGAGTACATATCGTGTTATGGAATATGCTTTAACCAAAATAAGTATTAAAAAGGATGTTAATTTTCAAATTTACTGACATTATTACATCCTCAATAAATATGAAGCGCGGCGTGTCGTAATGATTGCATATAATGTAACTGTTGCACAATTTAACCCTCCAGCAATCTAAAACATATTTCAAATTAACAAAAACTTAGTTTTTACCACTTTTATTGTTTATAAAAACCAACATATTTCGTGAGCAAAGCTCACTTCTTCAGGGTTTCCTTGATACTAATTAGAAATAATAGACATTGACAATAGTGTCAATGGAAAGATGAGAATGGGTTAGGGGAATAGGGAAAAATTCACAAAGGGAATTACACAGACACTATTTTCTATGTCTATTATTTATATTTAGTATCAATTAAACCCAGAAGAAATGAGCGCTGCTCACGAAACATATTATTTTTTATAAACAATAAAAGTGGTAATAACTAAGTATTTTATTAATTTGAATTAAAATGGTGCCACAAAATAAGTTTGCTGCGTTTGAAGAAGTAAAACATATTTATTTATTTTATTTTACCCATTACTATGTACTGTACTCAAGAACTTATTCGTCAACTTATTTTTAAAAGAAAGACAAACATTGACGGGTTACGAATAAACCAATAATGTTTTAAAATCTCCTATTACCACCACAGAAAGTCGAAAATGTTGCTTGTGTTGTGATGGAGGACTTAGCTAGTCGAGGAATTGAACACGCGATGCTCAGGTGGGACCCAAGCGATATGCCCACTCAACCACTGACCGGTCGTATATTTATTATTTAAGACATCGACAAAAATAGTGCATTTAGTAACTGAATTTAATACATATGTAAACATTATAAACCCTTTCTACCTGAAGTATTAGTAACTTCATTTTATATTCATGACGCTATTATTTTTGTACTCATCGTTTCAAATTCATATTCATAAAATAGACACTATTCTTGCGTTGCTATTTGCAGAAATTATTGAATTTTATCTTTCATATTTTGCACGCTCTTATGGGCTCGTCGTTGAAAATAAGGTTTATTTATTATAATGCGTACGCATCTACTCAACTTGAAATATATTTTACTTATTATATACATAACCAAAAGTATTTTCTATGTACCTCAACTTTTTCTCAAGTTAGATATGTGCATAACATATACATTGAAATATATTTATTATTCCAATATTAGGATACACAGATCACAATTCTTGCTTCGTTATTTACACGCGTTCTTAATTTCAATTTTCTATCCCTTATTGTTTAGCGCGCACGTAGGTGCAGTCGCTAATTTATTACTTACTCATTTCTCATATATTATTAGCGTGAATGTCTTATACTTTGAGTTTTATGTTTTTTTATAATAGTCCCACATAGGAGGCCGGAGGAAAATAATTCCCTTCAGGACCTGAGTCATCTTCGGGATGACGTGTGGAACGTCTTTTGAGAAACCGAAGGAGATGAAGTTCTGGGGAGGATAAAGGTATGAGGGTTGGTGGGATAAAGGAATTTAGAGGTCAGTGTCTCTCAGGAGTGACGGACGTATGAATCCACTGCGGTGCAAGGAGATGTTTCGAGAGAGTCCTACTGGAGAGGTCAAAATTCTCCTTCGGGTGGTGGGTAGATGCATCCGCCGCCAAGACACTGACAAAACCTCATCCCACGAACCCGAGCATCCCTGCTAGTCACCAAACAAAGCGAAGCACTCGAGGGGACCTATAGCAGATGTCTTGGTTATCCAATAAATGGTTCCAGGGGCGAGGGGCCTAAAACCGCCTTCCAAATTGTGAAACGCGTTAACGATTCAAAGAAATAAATAATTTAGAACTTGATTCCATCCGATATTTTATGCACATCTGTAATTTGGGTTTGTACATTGAGTAAGAATTATATTTTTTTCCAGCGAAATTAATATTAAAAATATTACTTTCCCGCCAAAGAACTTCCGTATTACCTAAAATAAAAATCATAACACGATGATCGAATCCTACCAGAAATTGGCCGTACTGTTATACATATTATTAGGTCGATAATCCGTTACATAATATTGAATGTTAGCCTACACAATTCTTTATTACAAACCTCACTATTTTTCTAAACCAAATTTTGCGTAGTTACGTTGCAAAACTAAGTACTGGCCAGGTCATTGATGTTAAAACACACTGTTTCGGGTTGTCGGTGCATGGGTGCGTGATTTTAAATTGTATTTCTGCCTGCGGTTTGCGTTAAACTATTCAAATTCAACGAACTTTTAGTTTTAAAACTTTAAATTGAAGTGTAATGATTGTGGTTTCTTTTACATAGGTAAAACTTCGAGAAACTTCGAAATAAGGATACATAAGGGTACATATGAAATCTTTAAACAATAACAGTTTCTCGGAGTCCACCTCACACCTTTGACTTCAATAGTGGAATAGAATTAATGCATTGTAATATCAATGGCATTCAGTTGGATAAACTAGAAATTTTAGAAATCCGAAAGAGTGTTTATGCGAATTTGGATATCATTAATAACCAAAAATTGTTCTTAAAGGCCCCAATATTAAACCTGTTCCCTTTGTAAATTGTCCCCCATTGCCCCTCTATCCTCTACCCACTCTCATATTTTCATAGATACCATTGTCTATGTCCATTCTTTTTCAATCGAAACCATTGTCTACGTTTATTATTTAAAATTAGTATCAATAAAAAAACCCTGAAAAAGTGAGCGTTGCTCACGAAACATGTTGGTTTTGTAAACAATAAAAGTGGCAAAAACGAAGTATTTTATTAATTTAAATGTTCAATATTTATTGTGATCCGCATATATTTATCAAATATCGTGATATTTATTGAACGTGCAGACTAGCGTATTGACGGATCACAAGATTTCTGTGTAGATTCCTGAATTCCGGATCATGAACCCACGGATATTGATAAATATTGAGCGTCTAGTCTCAAGTCAATATTTATCGCGACAGCAATGGAGGAGGACGTCTTTTTAAACAATTCCCCTTGACTCACTTTTATGTGGTCTCGAAGAACATAGATCAACGCTTCACAAATATCCATGATTTTTTTATTAATACATCTGCTCCTAACCGTCTGGAGTCAGTAAGACTATGGCATTTCCAATTGGGGTCCAAAAATAAATTCCAGATCGCGATATGGATGGTGATAAATATTGATCGTGGATACTTAATGGCCTCGATACTTATCACGTTCCGTGGGTTCATGATCCGGAATTCAGGAATCTTGACATCCTGTGATCCGTATTGTGATATGCCAATAAGCTACACGTTCAATAAGTATCACGATATTTGATAAATATCTGCGGATCACAATAAATATTGAACAAGTAGGGTTCGCTATAGTATTCCATGATTGTTCACGGGTCTGCGCTCTTACATCAGTACTAGTTTACTTTTAGGGTAAATTTATCTCGCTATTTTTTCCTTTCCAAATTTAAAAGTAGATATGATATTACTCGAAGCACTTTGGCATCAATACACTACATATACGTGGGTCAGTAACCAGTCACCAGTCACCAGTCACCAGTCACTGAGTAACACGAAGCGATTTAGTTCAATTGATAAAAAGTGATATTGTGTTTATTTTTATCGAAATGCTTAACTTACGTATTCGTTCCCAAACGACTGGTATTACTGTGTGGTCCATTAGACTCCGATCTCTCAAAAATGATGCAGATATTTGTTCGTACAACCTCTAATGTGGTTTCTAACTTCATTGAAATAGAGTTTATTTTTGCTTAGCAGGGGGAGTTGATGCGAGACTTTTACGAATTAAGTGGTTCATTCATAACAAAAGGTGCTTTACTCGATCTAACGGCGCCAGGCATGGATGAATAGATTCTTTCAACAATAGGACGACTTAGACCTGAAACGAAGTAAGTTCAGTTTTGGGAAGTTGATACTTACGGTTCTTCACATTAAGCTCATTTTGCATTCCATATCTGCTACATACGGCTTTAAGTAAAATGTTATAAAGTAATATTATTTTAAGTTCATTCTTATTTAAGGAATGGGAGGAAAACAAAGTTTTAAGAGAATTTTTTTTCCAAAGAATAAAGATTTTCTTTTCTTTTTGGTGGGTTTGTTTTTTATAAGCGGCTTTAACACGCTCGAATAATTTTTTTTTCATGAATAATTTTTATTTTATTTAGTCGCATGTCAAATACGCTCAATGGGCTTTGCACAATATAATTAATTGGGAAATAATTAAAAAAGGTTTTTAAAACGACGAAAAAAATACTTTTTCTAGAATTTTCCAGAATTTCCCTAGAGTTTATTAAATATCACATATGTTTTATGTGAATACCTCACATGAGTCCCAGCTGCTCCCGTCTGAAGCCAGTGAGACTATCGTATCCCCAATCGGGGTATGTTGTGAGGCTGAAGGTAGTGAGTAGAGGAAGAGATGAGGAAGTACCTGGCTATTCAGATCTGGTTACCAAACACGGCTGAAGCCATTTCAAGCAACGTTTCAATTCTGAATGGTGGTATTACATCAGGGCGATACTGAGAGTACCTTACACTCTGGAACGTGATTATTTTAAATGAATAAATTGTGAAATAATACAAATTAACTAAATAAAATATATTTGCCCACGCCGGGATTCGATCCCGCAACCTTCGGATTGCGAGTCAAGAGCCTTACCCCTTTACCACGCCTGCCGTCTTAAACTATCAACTTATATAATAAATGCGAAAGAATGTGTGTTTGTTTGTTTGTCATTCTTGTACGTCGCAACGGAGCAGCCGATTAAAGTGATTTTTTCTATAGGCATAGTTGGAGGACCGGAAAGTGACATAGGCTACCTTTCATCCCGGATAAACATTACATTCCCATGGTAACATTCTTCGTACAATAATTTCTCCCTAATACCGTGCGAACGAAGCCGCTGATAAAAGCTAGTAGAGTTTATATGAAATATGTCAACATCATCTAAGTACTGATTCCACATAGTGTGAAATCGTTGTATGGGAGAGTGAGCAATGTAGTTACGCGAATGCTGTAGTAGAATAGTGTTTTTTGTCGTGTTGTTACCGTTGTTGTTACCGTTGGTTAGTTTTTAAGTTGCAGGAGTTCGCAACAGAATTTAGAGTTAAGAATTTTGAATAAAAAGGTAAAACCTTTTATTTTACGTCCTTCTTCTAATATATGTATTTTTAGAATATTTAATAAGAAATTATATATTTAGTCTGTAACTAGTATTATTTGCTCTGTTATATAATAGCAAATACTGTTTTCATGAGCTCTTATTTTTACAGGGTCCTAAGTGGTATAAAAGGGGACTATCTGGCGATGTAAATAAAAGAATATGTAAAGGGAACAAAATATACTTGACCTTCTTGACATAAAACACGATCTACATTATTTGCATTAAAGCGAAAATTATATATTAAATCTACGTAAATACCTTATAATGGTTTCATCAAATAGGGGAAGAAGAGAGAGAAATTTCTGTTATTTTTAGTTACGATCAGGCAGCTATAAGCTCCAACAAAAGACCGCCTCCGAACTAAATATCCCGGCTCCAACCAGCAGCATTGAACAAGGTCATCAAGGCTCGTACCAGCAGCACTAATCAAGGTCGTCAAGGCTCCTACCAACTGCGCTGATCAAGGTCATCAAGGATCCTACCAGCAGCGCTGATCAAGTTCATCAGGCTCCTACCATCGCATCGTAGGGAATCCCGGCCGCGTATTTCCAAAACCTATACCGATTCAGTCGTGGTAGCGACAATTTACATTATAAATATACCTCTGTATAGGTTTTTTTTATCACATTGCAAAAACAAAAATTGTTCTAAAATCTAAATAAAATAATCTTTCTGATGTGTGTATTGAAATTAATAATTTTATTTCTAAATATTGAAATTTCAATATTCAAAATGGTCACCAAAAAATCAAGAGCAATCGGAGGAAAAAGTTAAAAATCGCGCTATTGCTCGAGTGGTTAACACTGGCTTCCGCCACAAATATACAAGGGCCCGCTACTCGTGGGAAATCTGTCCACTGAAAAACAACACCAGCCTTTTGCCGCATTCAAAACTCAAAAAAAAAACATCCCGCTTTACGGTCGATCCATATCGATGTCGATAAATAAAAATCGCGTTGAATCACTCCCCGACTCGAAATTTTTCTCCTGCCGTCCGTCACAAGACACAAAAATACATCCTGCGCCATTTTGCCCCCAACCGTTTCTCCTTCCTGCTTCCACTGGCGTTTCCGTAAATGCCGCCAACCTTTCGAGTCAAAACCACTAATAAAAAAAACCTTGAATATATTCTCAGTACTTAATAAATTGAGATAGTCGTAAATGGAAATTAATACGTTACAAGTCTTATAGTGGGATATTTAATTTAAAATTTATGAAACGCAGAAAACTTTTTAGTTAATGTTATTAATGTGAATTTTGTAAGATGGAAACCAAACTTCTGAGTTTGTAGTCAATTAGGCTTCTAACTAGAGATACGTATGATAGTTTAATGACTTGTAAGGAATTAAAGTATTTAGTTGTTCTTAATACGGAGCCTAGCGTACCCTTATGCACGCAGATACCTTCTTCTTATCTAGGGTACGGTAAAATAAATACGTTTCTGATTATCTCCTTTTGTATTCTTAAATTTATGAGAATTTTACTAATGGTGTACGTTTGTTCATCATCATTCCAAGTATATTCTGTTTATCAGCGTATGAAACTCCAAAAGTAAAATAAAAATAGTTTCAGAGATGTTAAAACATTTTGAAAAGCTAAACCAAAACAATAATAATATTAAAAATTTTATAAGAAAAACTCTCTTTTATAACTTTTTAGGGTTATTCCCATCAACATAGTTATAATAATAATACCTAATAATAATAACACCTTTACAAAGATACATAAAAATGAGTGCTAAAGTAAAACAGTAAGCCTAAAAACATGTTTTCGCTGATAATTTTTTTTTTTTTTTAGTAGCTAGACAAGAAAAACTAAGAAAAAAAAAGTTAAGGGAAGCTAAATACTTATATATGCATGATAAGAATATAGAAAAACACAATAAAGGGTAAGCTTATGATCTTATGGGAGTATAAGGATGAATGTATGTAATTAGGGAATATGTAAATATATTGCAAATTAGGAAAAGAAATCTGATAAATAATACAATAAATATAAATATGGATGTTAAGTGGTGTGTTGTGATGCATTACATTTATCTAATAGTGTTGCTTTAAATTTGTTGAAAGTTATATTGAAGATGTCTATGATAGTGGCAGGCTCGATGTATGAATTCATTTTGTAAGTAGTTGGTGTTGGAGCGGCTGTTATAAAAAAGGGATACGTTTCTGCCATTGCGACCAGGAACTCTAATATCTATTATTTGTAAAAGATATGGGGAAGATATCGTATTATTTAGGATTCTGTACAATAACAATTGAGCAGAAATAATTCTAATTTAAAATAAAACAATAACTTTGTAAACACCACTTTTATTTTTATACTTTATGCCAACCGGGTTTCGCTACAACCGTAGCTTCATCAGGGCAGTATAATACTCTACTAACATTATAGCCCCTCCAGACTCACGGCGAGAAGCCCCGAGAACACCCGAGAAGCGTGAATGTGATGTGTTTCTCGCATTCTCTTTCTCGTTCTCGGCTGTTCTCGGATGGCTGTCGGTAAATTTGGCCGCTTCAAAGGATTTCTCGGGCGAGAAGCGAGAAGGGTCTACACTCACGTTTTGTCTCAGTGTTGTTTAGTGAGCGGTTGAGAGTAGACGTGCGATATATTTTTGTTTTTGTATCGAAAATTTTGTTTACTTTAAAATGTGGAACAATCAACAAGAGTTGGAATTTATAGAGTATTTCCAAAATGAACCGGTGTTATGGGACGCAAAACATCGGAATTATAAAGACAAAAGCTTGAACCACGATGCGTGGAACAGACTAGTAAACTTTTTAAATTCTCCGCTTGGCTCAGCAACTAGTTCATCCAACTGCTTTAGCATACTGAAACTAAAGAATACAGTTTATATATAAGAAAACATGATTATAATAATAACGAAAGAATATTAAAGAAAAAAAATTACCAACCCTGTTCTGTTTCGATGAATTTGCGTTACCCACCATCGTCTGGCTTTTCTATTTTTTTTAACTTTATTTTTAGTTACAACAAAATAATAATATGCCATGGCGCACAGAGCCAAACTTGCTGCATTTTTAATATCGTCTGTAATGTCGTCCATACCGGATGGGAAACAGATCACGAGTGAGAAAAATGAGAGTGTGGATAAGTGCTTATTCTCGCGAGAAGTCTCGGCGAGAATGAGAGTGTGGATAAGTGCTTGTTCTCGCGAGAATTTCTCGCCGAGACTTCTCGCCGTGAGTCTTGAATCGCCTTCAGGTTACATTTGTGTTATAATATATATTTTAACAAAAAATGGGCTGGGCTGGACTCGTCAAGTGGAGGAGGAAGAGGGAGGCATAGATGCAGCTTCAATGCAGCGATTGCGCATTTTTTTATATTGGTAAAACAGCGCGCAACATAAACACCCGTGTCAAAGAACATCTTCGATGTTTACACAGCTCTGGATTTTCAGAATTTGCAAACCACTTAATTGAAAACGATCATAAATTTGACAAAAACGCTGGCGCCAAACTTATTCATAAAAACGACATCGGTCTAAGGTTGGATAATTTAGAGGCACTTGCACTTAGGAAAGCCATAAACACTAATAGTAAGGTTGTAAATAACCAACTTAATTTAAATAAAAGTCCCATACTAAGATTGTTCCCTATTGATAAAGAACACGTCCGTTCCCTTCCCAATTCTCCATCTATGCCTCCCTCTTCCTCCTCCACTTGACGAGTCCAGCCCAGCCCATTTTTTGTTAAAATATATATTATAACACAAATGTAACCTAATGTTAGTAGAGTATTATACTGCCCTGATGAAGCTACGGTTGTAGCGAAACCCGGTTGGCATAAAGTATAAAAATAAAAGTGGTGTTTACAAAGTTATTGTTTTATTTTAAATTAATAATGTCACATCACAAAGTATCCGCTTCATATGAACAAAAAAAAAAAAAATAATAATTCTCCTACAATTTAATTTCAGGATTTTAAAGAATTGACGGATATCTTCATTTGATTGGAATGCATAAAACGACCGAAAATTTATGAAGGAGAGAAATTTTTCCTGAACACGTTATATTTTATGAAAATATGTTATGCATCTTGGATTCCAAATTTGTGAGGCGTGTTCTAGGTGCGGACGAACATAGGTATAATATAGCAAAATAAATGTATCGAGATAATAAAATAGTATTGATGTTCGTAGTATAAATCCTAAAATTTGGATGGCTTTAGTGACAATATTATTAATATTTAATTCGAATGTAAGTTTGAAACCTAAGGTAACACCCAGGTTCCGAACTGATTCTTTTCTTTTAATATCAACATTATTTATTGAATATTTAAATATTATTTTGGTCCTATTTCTTGTAAACGATATTGAGTAACATTTATCTGTATTTAGGAATAAGCAGTTAATTTTGCAATATTCGCTGAGATTATTAAGGTCCTCCTGTATTTTTAAGCAGCACGCGATATCATCGATTGGAAGGTATAGTTTCATATCGTCTGCATATAAGATTGCCTTGCAATGTTTAAAACCACTTGTAAAGTCATTAATATAGATATTAAACAGGAGAAGGCCCGAAATTGATCCTTGTGGAATTCCTGATGTAATATTGACCCAGTTTGATTTGAAACCATATAGCACAATAGCTTGTGAATGGTTGCTGATATATGAGTCTAGCCATCTTAGTAGATCTCCATAGATACCCGCGAGTTTGAGTTTACTAAACAGAATGGAATGGTTAACTTTATCGAACGCCTTGCTGTAATATGTATAAATGGCGTCAGTTTGAATACGCTTATCCATATTATGAAGTATAAAGTTCGTAAAATAAGCTAAGTTAGTAGTGACGGATTTACCGCTTCTGAAGCCATGTTGGTGTTCACTAAGAGTGCTCTTTAATGCGTTGGAAATTTGGTCTGCTGCAAGGTTTTCGAATAATTTTGAGACAGTTGATAGGTTGGATATTGGCCTGTAATTTTGTACAAAGATTTCGCGGACCGGACTTGTATATTGGGGTTACAAATGCTTGTTTCCACATCGAAGGAAATTTACCCGTTTGTAACGAACGTTTAAAAAACATTCATAATGGACACGCTAAATTCTTTGAGCATTTGGATATAAATACAGGTGGAATTCCATCTGGACCAGCACCTTTGTAAGAATCGATTTGGTTTATGTACTTAAATCAAAACTAATCTCTAAATCACTAATTTCGGCAACGCTATGGTCTGCATGAGAGTTAACATTGGGGACATCATATTTCTCGTATACTGAATAAAAGAACAACGAGAACTGCTGTGAAATTTCTTGACACTAGGAAATTTGATACTAGGAAAAGAGAGATTTAGAATTTCGATGAATATTCCGTTCTGCATTGAGAACACAATTTTGATGACACTCTTTGGACATATTTTTTTGCCATATTCGTAGAATTGAGAAAGCTTCGTAATCAGATGGATTATTATATTTCTTGAATTTCGATAGATATTTCCGTTTTTCTCTTGTTATTTTAATCAGGGCAGGTGGGTGCCATGGTGGATACTTAACACATACTATAACAATGTTTAATTTATTATAAAATGTCTCGATTGCTATATCTATATTAGTGTTATTAAGGTTTGTAGGTCAGTCAGTGTTAGATAAGTGAGTATTGATTTCATCATAATTTCCGTTGGCGAATATGTATTTTTGAGTTTTGTTATGTATAAGCGTGGATAAGATATTTATTTATTATTTATTTATTTGATGCAATATTATTTACATTTTTTACATAATTCAATGATGTTGGCCTCACTGGGTGGTTTACCCGTACTGAGGCCTCCATTTCATATACAAAATTATGATATTATTATTATGATATTATGATATTCTTCAGGAATAAGATATGATTGATGATCATTTGGGGTCCATTTAATTTCCGGTAAGTTAAAATCACCAAGAATTATGAATTTATCAGCCGGCAAGGATAACATTTTTTGATTAAGTTGCGTGGAGAAATTGAGAATGAAATCGAAGATTTCTAGGAATATATACTGAGCATATATGTATGTTGTCCATTCCACCTTGTTCCGAGGGCACCCGAATTGTGATCAAAATATCTTCATCAGTCAATTTCCAATCATTAACAGTAGCGTTAATGTAGCGTTTTACTGCCAGCAGTGTGCCACCTCCCCTCGAATGACCTGTGTCAGCATAGTTTCTGTTGCGGATAAATACGTCATATCTAGAGTCAAAGAGTTCACCACTATTAATGTTATCATTCAACCAACTTTCAGAAAAGCCTATGATATCATAGTCACTACACTACACAATATTTTTGAAGAAGATATCCGTTTTAGTACGCAATTCTCTTACATTTTGATAGTATATAGTGAACGCCATTAGAGGATTATGTTAACTAGTTTTATAAAATAAGTATATAGATTATAGCGATGAGTAAGAGGATTCGAGTTATACAGGGTGTTAAGGGACGTACTTGACTTACTTTAACCAGTGATTCCTGACATTATTTAGAGTAAAAAATGTAAATGAAATTTTGGTCTCCGGTGACTTTTTTTGACGACTTTTTTATTTTTTTCAAAAATTTTTTCTTCAAAATCAAACAAAAAAAAAATTCTTCCGCACGTCGTTACTGGTCACTCAGCCGAGTGTCTGACGAACCCCTTACCCCGCCTCCAACTGTTCAACAACTACCATTTTTTTATGTTTTTGTAGAAAAAATAAAAAAAAAAAAAACGTCAAGAATGTCACCGGAGACCAAAATTTCATTTACATTTTTTACTTCAAATAATGTCAGGAATCACTGGTTAAAGTAAGTCAAGTACGTCCCTTAACACCCTGTATAGAGTGTAGATAAATAAGCTTGAGACCATCTTAATTAGTGATAAAAAAATAATGGTTTTTTCCATCGTTTACAATCAGTATTCATTAAAAATGTGTTGATATTAATATTAACTAGACTAAATATGGAAGAGCCCCGTCGCAAATGCAGTGGCCGTGTAATTAGTAAAATGCTGAATTGTGTATTTATGTGTTGACAGTAAAGACGGTGAGTATTATAGGTGATATAGATAAGGGTGGTTAGAATCACATTTAGTGTGGGTTTTAGTATATATATTTATATATGTTATGATTAAGGTTTTCACGGGTGTAAGATGTAGAACAATTTTCTCGGTTTACCCGCGTAACGTAGTTATTAAAAGGACTTTTTAACTCCTGACGTTTCGGACAGATCACATTGTCCATCTTCAGAGGCCTTATGTCTTGAGTTTTTGTCTCAAACTGATAGCTTTCGCATGTCTGTTCGGTCCAAAAGCTAAAACTTAAGTGAGTGCAAGTCACTTCTTATGTCTAGAACGAAGTACCCGGGTTACAGGTGATTGATGGTAGAGGGGGTGGGGGGCGGGGCTGGCAGTAGATACCTGATTGGTTAAGCTAATTGAAGACACTACTGGTAATTTTGGAAATGCCGTTTTTGGGGGATTTTCATCGATTAAGACTTTCCAGGTGTTGGGAATTCTGATAGAGTCATTTCTAGTATTCATATTATTTTTATGTTTATAAATTTCTATTGCTTCGCGGTAAATATATATAAATTTTGACCGAACAGACATGCGAAAGCTATCAGTTTGAGACAAAAAACTCAAGACATAAGGCCTCTGAAGATGGACAGTGTGATCTGTCCGAAATGTCAGGAGTTAAAAAGTCCTTTTAAGGACTAGGTTACGCGGGTAAACCGAGAAAATTGTTATATATATATATATATATACAAATGTCATTATGATGATAAAGTGAGGAATACGATAAACATTAAGCTTAAAGATAAATGTTTTGCTAAAATCTAGGTTATAATAAAATCTACAAAAAATAAAGAAAAATGCAAGATCTATGTCATCCTTCGAAAGTCTGAATCGCTTGAGATTAGCTTCGCTGGAGATGTATCGTTTTTTCGAAGAAAAATTTTGCAGTTCCGGACCCGAAAACCCTTTTCTTTGGCGTATATTTTTGTTTTATTTAGAAGCACCTTATTTACAATAGTACGGTGCTTGTTGATAAAAAAAATGTTGGTCAGAGCCTGGTATATTGATTTCCTTTGTGGTAGTTGATTTCTTCTTTCTAGATGCTGTGATTATCTTGTTTTTTTTTTATATATATCAGATGAGACTTTCATGATAATGGGTTTAATTTTATTAGATTGAGCAATTTCATAAAGATTCTCTCCGTTTCTCTCAGGAAGATTTCTTATTTCGATGTTGTTTCTTCTGTCATATTGATCCCGCCTCAAATTGTTCTCTGTCATTACGAGTAAAGTAGAATTTATTTCATCAATTTTGACTTCAAGTTTATTAATCGTAGCATTTTTTTCCATGTGATCATTTTTTAGAGTCACCAATTCATCGTGAGTGTCACGCAGGGATTGAACTTCTTGTTGGAGACTGGCATTATCTTCTTGAGGGATTCTCACACATTCCAAGATTTTCTTGTACTTGTCTTTATAAAAGTCTTTTAAAAAAGATAACAAGTTATAATAGAGAGTTTTTCTCATAAAATATTGAATATTCATTTACACTTTTGTAAAAAGTCAATAGTTTCATATGAATAAATTCGGATACTTTTACCCGAGACGCTATCCAGGATACAAACCAATTCTTAGAATGATTGTTTCCAATAAAAAGGGTGGTTTACCCGTAATATGGAAAAATAATTAATTGAAGATAATATTGTTAATTCTAAAAATTTTAAGTATAAGATTGACATTATTACACTTACAATGTCTCTCTCGCAAAAAATAAAGTTGGTTGTTTTCAGGTGGAAAAAATATAATAAGCAGTAATTGTTGAATGAAACACTAGTATATATTGAATTATTTGGCGGGTATTTGATAAGCCCCCATAGCTCAGTGGTCAAGAGCAGCTGACCGGCAATCAGAAGGACACGGGTTCAAGTCCCGTTGGCGGTAAGTATCTTTTCTCGGAAGATTTTTCAATATTGATGAGTGTTTCAGGCTGATAATTATTGCTTATAATAATTAATAAGATTGACAATTATGACGGTTTGACAGAAGGTGGCAATAGAGAAATTGGTTAACGCGCACGTCCCGGTTAGACGAGAGGTCTGGGTTCGAGTCCCAGTTGCGACCATTGTCTTTTTTCTGTGTTTTGTTCTCTTTCATATTTCCGTTTAGATTATCATTGTTATCTTCTTCTTCAATAATACAATAATAATAAATTATATTGTTTTTTTACATTCTAAATTTAGGTATATTAGATTTGTCAAAGAATTTATATATAAAAATGCAAAAATCAGCCATTTGAAATACATGTAGGATTATAAAAGATTTTTTAAATATTTATATTGGGGGATCAGTGAGATTTATAGGTCAAATTAGGTCACCGAGCCGAACCATCTGATATGAAAATATCTGGAGTCGGTGAATTATTTTCCCATTAGGTCTCTGGTAGGTTGTCACGTTGTTCTTGTATTCATTATACTTATACAGTGCATTTGCATGGAGTGAATTGACTACCGAGAGTGAAAAAGTGTGTGAAAGGGTTTAGTTTTTCCTGTGGGGATTATTTAACCCCGACATAAAATCTGAAGCATTTAAAAAAATTAAACTTCAGGTTACACAGTATCAACATAATCACTATCTGCTGTGAATACAATTTACCACGTGTGGTGGTGTGCAAGCGCACCACAGAATAAAGACGAATACAAGAAATGAGTGTTTGGGCGGGTTCATGATCCAAAAGTCTTACCATGCTTTGCTTTAATTTCACGTACAGAACTGTGTTTCACCATTATTATGAAAAAAACACTAACATTTTACAACATAATAATTCACAACCTTCATTATTCTGCTAGAAGAAAAATTCAATAGGCTTACCTTTCGATAGAAATTATAATCATAGAATTCATTACTGTGTAGAGCGATGAAGATCTTCCAAGAAATACCGAACAATGCAAAAGAAAATGAAATTGTAAAACTTTAAATTAACGGCCCTCAACCCGGATTTGTACCGATTTATTACATATTTCCCTTAAACACGGTAAGTTTTAAAGCTCTTGAAAAAATATATGTTATTCATGAAGATAATTTCTAGACTTTGCCCGCGCTGAAATGCAAATTATATAAAATTCCGTCGATAGAAAAAAATCGCAAAATATGCTCCAAAAATTATTATTAACACGTTTGTTTCAGTTATTTTACAAGTTATATCTATGAAAAAATTCACAGTGTTTCTTTAAATGCTGTTTAAGATAATGCCAGCGAGATTTTTGCTCTATTTTAAACGAGTCGTGTTTTATTAAACATGTTCGCAATTTTCGCATGGATTTTGTCGCTGTATAGCGCTCGTATTTTCGTATTCGTATTCGTAATTTCGTATCTCTCCATCTTCTTCTTTTCGGGCCCGGTTGCAGAGCCTTAAGAAGTAACGTAAATACGTGAAGAGTAATTTTTTGAAGTGAAACTTCTTTAGCATCGTTGTGATTTGAAACTCGATGAAACGAAAAAGCGACACTAAAAAGAGACAAACACGTACAACTATAGGATTTAGTCTGTGAGAGAATGAGATAGAATAATCGGTGTCCTCTTTGTGCGGTGCTTCGTAGCCTCCCCACTCTTGTCTTATTACTTAGTTTTCTGAAGGTTTCACTTATACCGCTTGTGAACCTCGCACTTGTATTTTTTTTTTAATTTGTAATATATACTGCACTTAGTTTGTTACTTTATTGCGGCATACCACGTACATTTTTTTCATTTCAGAACAATATTATTTGTACTATTTCAAGTTAAGTAAATAAATTCAAATGTGGTGGCGATACACGATGTCAGGGAGGTGTAAGAGAGACAGAGAGTGTGCTAAACTCCCTAAAGTCAAAGGGAGACTGATTCAGTAGAGACTTGATTTCCACTATTCTATATTGATTCCTATAATTTCAATACCCGCTTCATCCGATTTTTTGACAAAATGATCCGAGTATGACATCTTGTTCACATTTTTGCGAGGAACAAGACTTATCTAAAATTAAGTTTCAAAACCTCCTTTATTACGACCAAAAACCATGTTAAAACTACGAGTGAGAAACAAAACTCGCTAAACCATTCCAGAAGTTACTATCAAAACCCGCTATATCGGAATTCAACCAATCACGAGCAGTTATTTTGCTAAGATGGCAGGCATAGAAACACGCCCCTCAGGTCAGTTGAGTTTCAATAGCCTCTATATTCCATACAAATCACGAAGTGAGTATCAAAATCCGCTATATCAATTTTATTTATCCAAATTACTTATATATTTCTAGACATACATTGAAAATGAACACTTTTCGAATGTATTTACTCCAATTCATTATATGTATAAAAAAATGAAATGCAATTTTTTATTTACGCTAAAGATGTGACAGTTTTTTTCGGATTTCTCCGAATCAGTGAAAGTTGATATAGCGGATATAGAAATTGAACGACTTATGATAGGCCATTTTCAAATTGTGGTTTAAACCATTTTCAGACGACTTATTTATACAAATCTAAATGTCAATTTTTGAGTGTGTCTAAATTGATTTATTACCGGTTAAACCAAAGAAACTTATTGAGACAGTAGACACTTTATTTCTAGAGTTCTTCTATATTCTGTGAGGCGCACGGTTGTGAGGGTGAATGAGCAGGGGGCAGCATATTGTTAGAAGAGATGTCACGGTAAAAATCCAGTGCCGCAAAAACACACGGATGTTGACTTCACAACCAAATTGCATTGTGTACAATTAACGATGACACATTATTCGATCATGCGAGCGAACGTGGCTTTATACGAGTGTGCTTTTGCATGTGTCAATCAACGGCGATGGCAATACGGAAAAATAGAACAACGCGTAACCTTTGAAATTCTGGAAACTAATTTACATACTCTATTAAAAATATGATTCGTTCGAATCTCTAGAGGGTCTTGTTTGATTGAGCATCGTCGAAGTTTTGTTACACTTGGGATTATAATTAAAACTAACAATATATATGGTTTTCAAATACTGTTAAAAAACGCGAACTTTCATCAATTCATTCGTTATAATTTTAGCCAGCGAAATCAAATTTACTTTTCCGTCAGCGTGTACAAATGTTATTGTTTTATCAAACCCTTTACCATCGTTTATTTCTGTGCAACTTTAGCATGTGAGTAAAATTTAAAATTACAAAACAATTATTATCAGAACCGTTCCCAAAACATTGCACTTTTATAAGGAAGTAAAAAGAAAAACAATTATTTAAAATGCAAGTAATGCTTTTACGAACCTCTTCGAGAAACGTGATCTTTTTGGTAAGATGTATAACGATATCTTTTTTATCAAGGGTCATAAATAGATTTTAAAAAAACGTGCTTTAGAGTGCTTTAGACCACACGACTGAAATAAAACTTCACTAACTTATAAAAGAACATATGACATTGGGGTGACATATGACATAGGGGTTACATATGACCATGTGGTGACCTATGACCCTGGGGTGATCTACGACCGTGGGGTGTCCTACGACCGTGGGGTGACATATGACCGTGGGGTGACCTACGACCTTGGGTGACCTACGACCTTGGGGTAACTAACGACCTTGGGGTGATCTACGACCTTGGGGGGACCTACGACCTTGGGGTGACCTATGACCTTGGGGTGACCTACATCATTGGGGTGACCTACGACCTTGGGGTGACCTATGACCTTATGATTCCTTGTGCTCGCACCTCTCTCTCTTGCCCCTACAGTAATATACGAAGCGTAACTCTCTCTCTTTCTATCTTCACTAACTTATATCTCCCTCTCAACTTGAAGCGTGCGTAAAGGTCCGACCGTTCGTCTCGCCCGATCACCGTTCGTATCGATCACCGTTCACATCGATCACCGTTCGCATCGATTACCGTTCGCATCACACTTTTTCATAACGCAATCACCAGCTTACCCCCCAAGTCGGGCGTGCATAAAGAAGTTTTACTTCAAAAAATGCAACACCAATGGACGTGAAAAGGAAGAAAACAAATTTTGTCCCTCAGAGGAAAGGTTGTATTTGATATGTATGAACTAGGACCTCCCCCCGCTGCACAGCTTGATAGTTTACTGCTTGCTAATGAACGTCGGTTCATGCCCCTTACAATTTCCCCATGGGGCACGTCGCTTGACCAATTACCATACAAGTTGCGCTACGTCCACCAATGACCTAAGTTGACCTGCTTTTCAAGATTGAAAATAAAATAATTACAGAACGATGTTGGATATATAGAAATAGGCCACTTGCATCACATTAAAAAAAATCCGGTTTAGGCAAATATTCTAAGATATTCCGTATTTTTTTTAATCGTATTTTTTGAAACACTGGCGATTTTTTAAAAATTTGAATCCAAAAAATCAGACCATTTTTTATTAACCCGAAAGACGGGACATAATTTTATGGGTGCAAAAAAACGATAATTAGGATTTAAAATCATTTTTAAAAGAAGAACGTTTTCTATACGAATGGCACACGAGGCATACCAAAAATATTACATCTCATAAATATTATTTCCTTGATCCATCTTATTGATCATAAATCATTATAATGTTCGACGTCTATATATGACAAAATCCAATGTAATATACTTGTACTTGTAAATTATAATATTAATAAGAATATTATAAATTTTGATTAAGATTTTGTTAAAATTAGTAATCAGTACCATTACCATTACACATCTAAAACAGGTACAGAAGGCATAAATTGTACGGGAGTCTCTTCATAACATCTGTCAAAACGTCGAACCAAATGATAAGTTCGCAGAGAACAAACAAAAAATCTAGTGAACGTTAAATGTCAAATTCAAAAATTCGCCTGAAATCAAAGTGTTGCCATATAAAATAAATAAATCATTGTGGAATTTTACAAAATTAAAAGAAAATTTTCGGAGACGGGATATTTTCATGTAGTGACGTCACAAGCCCAGGATAATGAATTTATTTATAAAAAAAAACTGTAAATTTCTAAAAAAAATTCTAACATTTTCGTAATCTTAGTAAAAAAAATCTATCCACAGGATTTTTTCCAAGTCGTTATGAAATCCATACAAGTGGCCTATTACCATAAGCAGTATATTTTATTTACCATAAGCAGTATATATTTTTTTTAAATTTTAAACCAAAAAATAAATTTAATTAAATTTAAATGCAATTATGTCTACCGTGAACATTGACATCTTACGAGTTCGGAATGCAATGATTGTGTTCAGTTCAATAGAAAAGAAATGACGTTCGACTAAATAGCACAGGGTTATGTCAAAGATAAGATGATACAAGAATATGGGTAGTTTTAAACTTGTTTTCTATAAATTGGGAAAGAAGTAAGTCGTAATTGTGTGGGTAATTTTTTACTTTTAATACTTAATAATCTAATTCTACCTAAATAAAACTATAAAATAAATCTGCAAATATTAGATAGCAGATTGCAAATATTTACTGCAATTATTTTCTTCTTCTTCTTCTTCTTCTTCTTGTGCCCTGTCCGTTAAACGCACGTTGGCTATTATGTTGGCTATGCGGACAACTGCGAATCTGTTTATTGCGGACTACTGTTTACTACTGTAGACTGGCCAAACCACTGTCTCAGGTTTTTCAGCCATGATGTTCTCTTTCTTCCAGGGCCCCGTCTTCCGGCAATCTTTCCCTGCATTATGAGATAAAAGATCTCATACTTGTCCTACCAAGAAGATCCTACCTAGAAGATCTCATACTTGTCTTACCAAGTGGTCTAATTAGGTCTTCAGTAAGCGTCCATGCTTCCATTCCATAAAATAATATCGAAAACATGTAGCATCTGAACATTCGCATTCGTAATCCAAGATTGAGATCATGACTGCAGAACATTTTTTCCATGCGGGTAAAGGGTGCACGAGCTCGTTCAATGCGGCATTTGATTTCAACCGAAGGATCTCAAGTATACAATACTCTGTACCTTCTTTAGTTTTGTTCCACCAATTTAAATATGTTCATCAAATTCGTTATTTTTCCTTATAAGCATGTATTTTGGTTTATTTACATTCAGATCTAGTCCAAAATTCTCACAAGTCTTCACTACTTGATTCATCAAAAGTTGTAGATCCTCAATGTTACTTGTTAGAAGTACTGTATCATCTGTATATCGCAGGTTGTTCAGAATCTTACCATTTATAATAAGTCCTTGAGTAGCTTCTTGCAGAGCTTCATTGAATATTTCTTCTGAATATAAGTTGAACAGCAAAGGTGAAAGAATACAACCCTGTCGCACGCCTCTCTTTATTTCTACTTCGTTTGTTAGACATTGCTCTACTCTTACTGCTCCTTTCTGGTCCCAATAAAGATTACCTATTATCCTTATATCTTTATCGTCTAGTCCAGAGGTTTTCAGAATTTGAATAATTTTGTCATTTCTAACTACATCAAACGCTTTAAGGAAGTCAATGAAGCATGCATGTACATTTGTATTCACATCTCTTCATCTTTGGATTAGTGCTTGACTACTAAATAACGCTTCCCGAGTACACAACCCATTTCGAAAGTCAGATTGTGTTACACCTATCTTTTCTTCCAGTTTGCGATATATGCGTCCATGTATAATTCGCAAAAATATCTTTAATAAGTGGTTCATCAAACTAATTGTGCGGTGGTCACTACATTTTCTTGCTTTTGCTTTCTTTGGGAGGGTAACAAAAGTGGATTGAAGCCAATCTAGTGGGATAATTCCGGCATTATATATTGAGTTAAAGAGACTTGTCAATACTAGGATGCCTTTATTTCCTAGAGGTTTAAGGATTTCAGCCTGTATTCCATCTGGGCCCACTGCTTTCCCGGTTTTAGAGAGACGAATTGCATGTTCTACCTCATTTATTGTGATTAGTGGGCCTGTTGTAATTTTCTCCATATCATATTCTGCGCTTCTATTATCATTGAAGAGTTCTGAGATGTAGTCTTTCCATCTTTTTAGTTTTTCGTTTATATCGATTAGAAGTTTTCCATCTCGGTCCTCCAGTTGCCCTATATCGGTTTTACGACTGATTCCAGTCAATTCTTTGATTTTCTTGTGCACTTGGAAAATATCATGTTTATCATTGTGGGTTTCAATTATAGTACAATATTGAATATGCCAATCAGCTTTTAGTTGCATGATTTTACTTCGAATTTCTGTTTGGATTCTTTTGTATTCTTCCATGTTTCGATTTTTGTATTTTCGTCTTACTTCCATGAGGTTTAGTATTCCGTCTATCATCCATTTCTGTTTTCTTTGCGATGTCTCTTCTTTGAATTTTTCCTTTGCAATCTCTGTAATAATTTTCTTTGATTCATTGCAGATGTATTCAATATTTTCAATATTTTCTTCACTTTTGTTTAGTTGAGTCTGGAGATCGGCAAATTATTTTTCTAATATTTGTGTTGCTTCTTTACACAGATCATTATTTTTTTAGCTTGTTTTTAACTTATTTCAAAGCCCGTTCTTTTTTTTTCAATTTTCTTAAAACGCAACATAAATTCGCCAGTAGTTGATTATGATCCAATGGTACATGGATATATAGTTAATTCGATTTCGTACAATTCTTTGGAATGAGTCTGCTGGCGACTTCCATTTCCTTTCGGGTAATTTGAAGAATGTATTAGTAACTAAAAAGTTAGGGGGTCGCCGAGGGCCTAGTAGGAGACATATGTCTTGGCTGCGAAATATACAAGAGTGAACCGGCATTAGAAGTGTAGAGGAGCTATTCTTTAGACATTTTTAAGAGTGATCGCCAATGTTGGGGGGACCTGATAGGGCACACAAAGAAGAAGATTAGTAACTGCTAATTCGTTTTCTAAGCAGAATTGGAAGAACCGATCTTCTCTTTCACTCCTCGTACCGAGACCATGTTCCCCGACAATATCTTCTTCTTTACCCTTACTGATTTTAGCATCAAGATCGCCAATTATTACAGTTATTTCATGTTTTTTTGTCAAAGAAAGAACTTTTGTTAAATTTTCATAAAAGTTTTCCAATTTCTCTTCTTCGTAATCACATGTAGGTGCATATACTTGTATAGGGTGGCGCAATAGAACGTGCATATTTTAAACAAAAGGTAAAAAAATAAATGCTCTAAGGATAGTTGAAATAAAAGATAGAAATTATAATTTAATTAAATGAGGTTTATTTAAAAAAAATAACATCGTCTAAATGACGGCACTCTCTAAGACGGCACTCCTCTAATCGCGAGTGGAGATTAATTAAAACTCTCTTCAGTAATGCTGGTGTGATTGCTGACATTTCACTACTATACGGATATTCTCCTTCAGCTGACTGATGTTTCTCGGATTGTTGATGTAAACTTTGTTTTTGAGGTGTCCCCACAAGAAAAAGTCAGGAGGCGTTAGAACTGGGCTACGTGGGGGCCATGTGATATCACTTCTTTTAGAAATTAGTTTGGCTGGGAACATTTGTCTCACAACCGCTAATAGAGTCATTTAATGTGTGACTGGTAGCTCCGTCTTGTTAAAATCAAGTCCTTGAATTCACTATTCTTAATTTTTCTAGTTCTGGAGTCAAAAAACCTTCTAACATCGCAACATAGCAGTTGGTGTTAACAGTGACGTTTCGACCTCGCGAATCTTCAAAAAAGAAAGGACCAATAATTTCTTTGCTCGAAGTTGCTGCCCATGCAGTCGCTTTTTCAAAATTTCGGATTTTCACAGCTCTAATAACGACAATTTTGACGGTTTACAAACCAATTTAAATGAAAATGAGCCCCGTCAAAAAGAAGGATATTGTCAAAATAGGAAAATCGGTGAAGCAGTTGTAATGGTCCGACACTCCTGGGCTTTTGGCACCAATTGTAATGAAACCTACCTAGCTGATTCACTTTTCTAAGCTTCTACCTGGTAGTTCAAATCTCGTAGCTCCTATCCCGTAGCCACGTTCATAATTCTACCCTTATGTCCTACTGATCATACCACTAGGTATGATGGCCTGACTTAACCCTCTTTCCAATTTGTTTCTACCTCAGGCTCGTGATTTTTCGAACCCTTGTACTTTTATAATCTAGCTAATCCTACCTTATCTTCGCAAATCCCTGCGATTTTCTCACAGTTATCAAGATGTAAGATTTTTAGTTCACATTATTTCTATATTCTGCGTTGTGCATTTTTTTGTTTAGAATTTACATCTGTTTGCATACTTAATATGCACACATATGTGGAGAAGATAATTTATTACGTGTGGTAACCCCTAGATTCTTTTAGAGAAAGCGTGAGAATTTTCCGATCTATTTATTTATTATATTTAAGTATCTTTACCAAGTTTGATAAACTAGCCCCGCCTTAATATTGATGAATTGTGAAAATTGGGAAAGTCTTTTTAAATTAGCAGTTAATAGACTTATAGACATCATCATGAGAATTATAAAGAAAGGCGGCTTAAATGAGATTCTGAAATCAATCTTTGCGGTAAACAATGGATAAAAATAATCTTAATGTATTACAATGGAATGCTCGGAGTTTGCACTTTAAAAAACCTGATTTAGAAATATATTTACAAAGGCAACACATCAAAATTGCACTTATTTCCGAAACATGGCTTCAATTTCCTTACATTTTAAGATTTAAAGACTATACAACATATAGACGAGACAGAGCCGATGGCTATGGAGGAGTCGCAATCTTAATCCATAAAAGTTTACAATCAATCGAACGAACCCTAGACATCACCAAGTCTTTTGAATTAGAATTATGCAGTGTTAAATTATTAAATGCCGGATATCTGAAATCTGTCAACGGACAAGGACAATATATCATGTCCTAGTAGTATAAATATCACAATTCAAACATGGAGGAAAGTTTTTGACCAGATGGGACCAGGAGCCCTACTAGGCGGTGATTTCAATGCCCATAATCCACTATAGGATAGAGCTATACGAAATTTGAGGGGAGACCTTATTACAGAAGCCTGCCTAGATTCAAACCTTATTATTGTCAATAACGGAGACATAACAAGAATAGGACATCCCGGACAAAGGAGTTCGAGCCCAGATGTTATCCTGGTATCTTCTGAGCTTGTACTAACTTGTAATTGGAGGATAGACACAGATACGATGGAAAGTGATCATTTACAAATTATTATCACTTTAGAAAAAAACGATTGTAATTACGAACCAATATTGAAAAGAAATTACAAAAAAGCAGACTGAAACAAATACAAATCCACTGTAGATAAATTCATACAAAATTTTCCTGAAGAAAAACTGTCGATTTAAGAATATTATAACAGACTTGAAGATGTTCTGAACAATGTGCAGATGAAAGTATTCCATTCTTTAAGAAATCTAAAAATAAAGCATTCAAACCAAAACCCTGGTGGAATCAAGAAGTCTCTAAAGCTGTAGCTGAAAGAAGATTAGCTCTGACTCGTTTACGGAAAAATTTTAATATTGACAATTATATAGAATTAAAGCGCAAGGAATCGAGTACCAGGAAAATAGTAAGAAAAGCAAAAAGGGGAAGATGGCGAAAATTCTGTGATACTGTCGATATCGATACAACCTATTCTGATATGTGGAAGAAAATGAAATGGTATAAGAGAATAGGAACTTCTCGTCCAAATATGTTTGAGAACAGCGAATCGGCGCTACAGTATCTACAATATCTAGCTCCAAACAAAAATTTAATTGAACATGTGTGGACCGAAGAAGAAACCTCGGAGACTACTGGTATTCACAAACCGATAACAGCTTCTGAATTAAAATCAGTATTAAAATCCAAAGATACCTCCCCAGGAAGAGATCTGACATCCTACTCAATGATAAAAAATTTACCTACTTCTTGCGAATTAATTATTGTCGATATATTTAATTCAATTTTACGAACTTCCACTATACCAATACAAGGGAAACAGGTAAAAATTATTCCTATAATTAAACCCGGAAGAGATCCAAAGCTCATGACCCCCATAAGACCAATTTCATTAATTTCATGTCTTTGCAAAACTTTCAACACTATAATTACAAGGCGATTAGAGTGGTATTTAGAAAATAATTTCATGTTTGATAAGTCTACAATAGGATCTAGAAGAAAACTGTCAGCAATGGATTATCTGGGAAGAATGATTACAGAGATCCAAGTTGCCCAAATAACCAACGCCGTTACCCTTGCTGCTTTTGTAGACATTAAAAATGCATACAATAATATAAAGATCGAAGAGGTCATTAAAGTTCTTATCTCTAAAGGCATTAAAGGGAAAGTTATAAAATATATCTGGGAATATTTTAAACAAATAATGATTATTATTAAGGAACCTAACATATTCGCTGAACAAATGTGCACGAGAGGACTTCCGCGAGGAGATCCAATGTCTGCCCTCTTATTCAATATTGGAACTTCTGATATAGGATACCTGGGTAGGAGCACTTAATTTGGAATGTATTTCAGTTGAGATTGAAATTTTTAATTCCCCAAAAGACTACTCTTACCAAATGAAATTAGTAATATTGTAAGCGATATGCTAATTAAAAAGTATTCTGGATTCAACCAGATCTTCACAGATGGATCAAAAAAATCAGACCAAGTTGGAACAGCTTTCCTCTCAATGCCAAACAATTTTTCCCATCAAATAAAATTGAATAAAAATTGCACTATTATGATTGCAGAATTGATAGCAATCAAAGAAGCAGTGGAATATGCAATTAAAAATAAGTGGAAACAAATTGTAATATTAAGTGATTCTAAAAGTCCACTTCAATATACTAAAAGTATTTCGAAAGGAGTTCCCTATTATAAATTATATTAGAATATTGTTGAACAAATAAGGTAGCTACAGCAGAAAGATGTGTCCATATGTTTACAATGGATTCCATCTCATGTAGGAATACATGGGAATGAAGAGTTTTGAAGAGAAGAGATTTGTTGGTAAACGAAGCATGTGTGAATGGAATTATCTACGACTGGAGGCCAGACGCTGAAGATTACTGCCAAAAAATAAATTCCATATGTAATAATATGTGGAATAATCATTTTGAAACTTTGTCTACCAATAAAGGAATATGGTACAGAAAGCTCCAAAATGAACCGTTTAAAAGACCATGGTTCACTGAGGTTAATCTGAAAAGATCGGAGAGAATCATTTTTAGATGAAGATCCGGACATGCACTAATGGGAAGAATATTGTGTTTGATAGGCCTCTCTGATTCTCCAATGTGCTCGATATGTGAACAAATTGAAGATGTCGAGCACACATTATCGAAGTGCATTAAATATGAAAGACAGAGAGTTACAATACTTATGACCTCGAACTCATCGGAAGTTCAGAATGTAATAGCCTCAACAGAGTTTCATGCCATATCGAGAATAATGAAATTTATTAGATAATGTAAACTGGAAAATATTTGAAATTGATTTTTTATACGAAATGAATATAAAACTACTCTAAGTACCTTTTAACCTTTTCCACTCCGCAGGCCACACATTCTGGCCCAAACGATTTTGGTAGGCAGCTCCGTCGGCCAGAGGTTCCGGCCCGGCGCAGGTATAAGTTTAATCACCAATTTCTATCTTCCTAAGTACATTCTACCAACTATTATTTCCGATAATTACAAAGAATTGTCGCAACATATTGGATAAACCAATATTTTTTCATTTAAATTTACCGTTAATTAGATATATTCATGTAAAAATAGATGCATCGTTTTAACACACGAACTATTTGTTGTGTTCCAATATTTTCGGAACAGTCAGTCGTTATCCTGCGTTTATGACGGTTCTCCGCAGTTACTCTCACTTTTTGTGACCATATTTTTTCGTTTTGTGGAACTATTGATGTTGATATTAGTAATTGAAAGTAAAAGAATTACTAATTTACGTTTTCTAGAAATATAGTTGATTAACCGTCATGGAAAATAATGATAGTTTTATTTCGAAGTGATGGTGAAGAAATCGGTAACTATCCAAGTGATACAGATAATGGAAGTGACATTATCCCACCCAAAAGAAGGAGATGTGCTTATTTCAGTGAAGATAGTGATGTAGAAAATATTGTGATTCCGGAACAACCTTCAACATCCATCAATCCCACACCGTCAAGCTTTTCTGATTCAGCAAAAAAAATGGAATTGAATGTCTACTAATACACCGAATACACCACAACAACAAATATTTTTTTTATTGGAAATACCAATGAGCTATTTTCAATTTGTGGATAGGCTAATTATTCAGTTGGTTGGAAATTATAGACAAGGTGTAAAAACAAGAAAAGGAAGTCATTCGGTAGATCGCCTAATATATGCAGAAAAAGTATTACGGATTGCATAGTTTTCAATTTGGTAGGCGGGAATGGGTACCGCCGCCCCGGTAACCATTTATTGGACAACCAACATCTCTGCCACACGTCACCCCAAGTGGTTCGCTACTTTAAAAAAAATCATTAGTGGTTCTGATTATGATATGAGTAGAGAAGGAAGGCAAATAAAATGAACAACATAACGAAGCAAGGATTTGTCCACCTTGCAAAAACAGGCGCGCTCTTTTAACACGGCATTTATTCGCCGAATTAAGCCAGCCAACGATGAAAAAGATACTGTTTCGCAAGAATCAGAAATGTTAAAGCCGCCCGCGCCGGTAGAAATTAAATATGTTTTGAGGGAATCGAAGGTGACTAATTTCGCTTCTTGGAATTTGAAATTCAACGGTACGATGAATGTTCGGGAATTTTTAAATCGCTTGGAAGTGTTAATCGTAAGCCGGAATGTCAACCCCGATAAAGTAGCAAAATGCTTCAACAAACTGCTTACGGGAAAAGCAATGCTTTGGTTTCTCTCCTTGCCTAGAGAAAGTTTATCGTGGTCCGAACTCAAAAAACAACTTATAAGCAAATTTGAAATTCCGAATTCAACTTGGGATCGTAAACTCGAAGTTTATACCTCTAAACAAGCTCACGGGAAAACGGCCAGGGAATTTTTTATAGAGACGCGTCATAAAAACTTTATTTTAGAGTCACCTATGCCGGAGGAAGAACTCGTAGAAACATTGAAGCGTGGTCTACTTCCGCAGTATGCTAGTATGTTGACCATGCATAGCAAAAGCTCCGCTACAGATCTAGAAATCGCGTGTACTGTGTTCAAAAATTATCAAAAATCAGCCTTGCGCCCGCCCCGTGAACCGAGATCGGGAACCAATAGTTACTTGAATAGCGTGGCTTCGACGAGCCATGCTATTACATCAAAAGACCCCAAGAAAAATAGCTCAGACAGCGTCTGTTACCACTGTGGGAAGACGGGACATATTTGTTACACGTGTGAGCTATATAAAAAGGCAGGGTGAGCGGCCGCAATCGTTCCGAGAACAACCGTAATAGCACCCCGCTGCCGCCGCATAACAATCTCCCCGCGGGAATAGATTTTTTGAGACCACCCCCCAAAATTCAAAAAACTAATATGCAGCCACTCAAATACTTCTCTTATCAGGCAAGGTGACGATAACTTTGGCCGTATTGAGTGGCTGAATAACCCTAAATTCTTACAGGAAACGGCACATCTTACAGAAGTTAAATGCACTGAAGCCGTAGACGGCCGCCCCTACGCGCAATTTACTATTAATAATGTGCCCTTTATGGGATTATTAGATTCGGGCGCCAATGTTAGTTGCCTAGGAGGAAATTCTTATACTTCCTTTCTCAACATTGGCGTGCAGATGAAACCATATAGGTTTCCGGTGGTCACGGCCGACGCCAGTCACCAAGCCGTGTTAGGTGTGCTATCTCTACCGGTTACGTGTAGTGGATAAACCGCTACTATAGATTTCTTAGTGATACCCTCGTTATCACCTAAATTTATCCTGGGTACCGATTTTTGGAGATCTTTTAACGTTGCCCCCATGGTAATTGGTCCTACCGTTAATAGAGTTGCTTCTTTGCCACCGGTGGTAGACGAAATTAGAACACTTATCCCTATAGAAAACCTTAGTCAATCGCAGGCTGAGAGCCTACAAAATGTCACGAATAAATTTCGAGATATTTCCTTTGAAAAATGCGGCCTGGGGCTGACGCACCTTGTCGAACATAACATTGAAACAACGGGACCGCCAATCAAGGAAAGGTATTATCCCCTTTCACCGATCAGACAACAGCAATTAGAGCGCGAGTTAGACGAAATGCTAGCTATAATTTTCCCCTTCCATCTAATTCGAAGCAAATAAAATCATTCATTGGGTTGGCTGGATATTATCGGCGCTTTATTAAAGGTTTCGCTGATATAGCTGAACCCCTAACTAAACTCACCGGTTGTCGAAAAGGTATAAGTAACTTTAAGTGGTCCGAGGAAGATGAGCGGGCCTTCACAACGCTCAAAGCCGCGTTAGTATCAGCCCCTGTGCTAAATTGCCCGGATTTCAGCCTCGAGTTTAGTGTACATACAGATGCCTCGAATGTAGGTATTGCAGGCGTACTAACCCAAACCTTTCCCGATGGTGAGCACCCAGTCGCATATTTTTCTCGATGTTTGAACAAAAATGAACGAAACTATGGCATTACGGAAAAAGAACTTTTGGCGGTATTGGAATCGGTACGTTATTTTCGCGGATACATAGAAGGTGGAAAATTTACCGTAATAACGGATCATTCGAGCTTAAAATGGTTACACTCGCTGGATTACCCCACAGGGAGGCTGGCGCGCTGGTTTACGCGTCTTTCACAATACTCCAATGATATTGTACACCGCCGAGGTGCGCTAAACGTAGTTCCGGACATCCTTTCCCGTATAGAACCAGGAAAAATATCGGCAATCCGCGCTCCACTAAGTACCACCGATACCTGGTACCTAAAACTTTATAATGACTGCATAAACTCTCCACTGAAACATGCTAACTACACTATTCGCGAAGGACAGCTGTTTCGACATTGTCCGGCAGCGCTCTCTGTGCGGGAGGATTATTCGTGGAAACTCGTAGTACCTTCCGAACAGCGGCAGGCTCTGATAGTAGAGAATCACGATTCTGACAAGGCTATTCACCCCGGAGTTTTTCGTACTTATAAAAGACTTAATTTAAGACACTACTGGCCGGGACTATATCGTCAGGTGTGTGAATACGTATCAAAGTGCGAAATATGCAAAGCATACAAGCATAGCACACCTTTGGGACACATGAGCACCTAGAAACGAGTTGACCGACCTCTACAGGTATTGTCAATGGATCTGATAGGCCCGTTCCCAAAAAGTCTCGCCGGATATATGCATATTTTGAGTGTCGTGGATACGTTCACCAAGTTTTGTTGGATCTTTCCATTAAAAGTCGCCGCGGCCCCAGCTATAATCAAGCTTTTAGAGACGCGAATTTTCTTACCATCATATGTGATAATGGGTAACAGTTTATTTCAAAAGTATTTAAAAACCTTTTGAGTAGTTATGGGGTATCCGACGTATTTTACAACAGTTATTACACACCTATGAATAACGTAGAGGAGCGGTACAACCAAACAATCGGAACAGCCTTAGCAATATTAGTAGAGAAAAATCAACGAACGTGGTGTAAGCATCTGGATAAAATTCAAGCGGCTTTAAATAATTCAATTAATGTAGTAACCGGATAAACGCCATTTTTCTTAGATCACGGCTACGAGCAGACGGTCCTCGGTTCCCTTCACGATACTCCATTCCCGAGATCCACGCTGACCGTGAACGAATACGCTAACCGGCTGGAAGAGCTATCCGCAGTTTACGGTGATGTTAGCGACGCTTTGTTCCTCGCGTACCAAAAGAGCTCTGATAGATATAATCTCAGGAAAAAACACGTGACGTATACCGTCGGTGATACGGTTTGGAGGAAGAATTTTGCTCAGTCTAATACCGCAACTTATTTTTCTGCCAAACTCGCCCCGCGCTTTGTGAAAACTAAGGTGGTTAGAAAGGTTTCCGATGTCGTATACGTGTTGGCAGACGACTCAGGAAAAACCCTAGGCAAATATCAGGTCAAAGATATGGTTAAATTAGGCAGCCCCGCAGAGAACCTCAACCAACCAACAGATTCTTCTCTACCCTAACCGTGGACTTCCTAGGAGATTAAAACCGCAATTGGTGACCTACTTTGTTAGGTTTCGTGAAAACATCTGTTCAGAATCTTGCCCATACAATTACTTCTGGCAAAGTAATTATCGACTGCCCGGATGGGAAAATATTCTATTTTAAGATTCGTATGAAAAAATAAATTATAAGACATAACTACATTAACTACGCACACATACACAACACTCGGCACTGTTTTCGAAGGGGCCCATTCGAAGACAGTGTGTACACACCCTACAATATGGCCACTTCGGAGTAATTAACCGGAGGCGGCTAGATACACACTACACTTGTATTTTATAACTATTCGTGTACATCATTCGACATTCGTATTGTATTTCATATATAACTAGCCTCTGCTTGCTATTAGTTTTTGCCTCTCTTTCAAGCTCGAGAATGAAGGTCGTTGGTGATTTATAATTGCGATTTGATGATTTGCTCGTTCCGGGAAAAAACTAGCTGGCGCACAGCCCGCGTAAATGAAGTGGAAAAGCTATACGGTTTTATGATATATTTCAACACTTTTATCCCTGATTTCTGAATTATTATTTCATTATTATTATTGTTGTCATCATTAAAAAAATACTATAATGCGCTGACTACAATAATTTTTATTGCTTTAAAACGCGATACGTCGACGACAATTATATTACAGTGAATGTGATAAAACCTGAGGTATTATTAATGCGTTTTCTTGAAATTTTTGAATGGTCCTGAATTATAGGATGCTTTTTGAATGATCCTGAATTATAGGATGCTGTTTGAATGATCCTGAATTATAGGATGCTGTTTGAATGATCCTGAATTATAGGATGCTGTTTGGATGATCCTGAATTATAGGATGCTTACTGCTAAGGACGCGATCCCTGTTACTAGCGCCGCCCAGACTAGCCAGGCTCATTCTCGATACTTGGCGCTGTATGAAGAGTTGCGTTTACCTGTTCCTGACACTAGCCTGGCCATTCCATGATGTTGCTGCGATTGCTAAGTTATATTATGTACACTGAATTTATGTAAATTATGTAACTTTGTTGCCAGGTTTTTAATGCAAATCTCTGTGCGGATGATGTTTTTTTCGGACGCTTTAATATTCGTTTAATTTAAAGGATCTACATTTAAAAAAAAAAAAAAAAAAAAAAACCCTTCAAAGCTAGAGCGGTTTTTTCTTTGAAAAAAAAGGGGATGTGTTATGAAATGCACTTCATACATAGAACATGTTACCCCGTAAGTATTTTTGAAATCAAGTACTTTCATGTTCATATTTTGGGGTATGACAACACCGAGGTAAGCCGCGCCCACCCCTATCGACGGGAGCGGGGCGCGCGGTGTGGACCGGCTTGGACCGGTGAAATTTTGAGGAACTTTTTAGTTCCCAGGTCTCGAACGGATAGGTTGTCTCTATTCTTCCGTTCAATATTTCCACCAAAAACAGTTTGCGGGTTTTCGGTTAAATTCAGTTGTTGGCGTTGTTGTTGCCGAGCCTACAGAATCCCACACCGGTATCCTTCCAATTTTCATATATATTATTGCCTTTACTTGACCTTAAAACTAAAATCACACCTTTATTTCACCTCATTAATCACCCCATTCTTACAGAGATTTAAGTTTTCCCTGGCCTAGAGTCCTTACTGCAAATATAAACTTTTTTCTAGTAGCAAAAGAGAACCTTTTATTTACAATTATCCCGATATTTCTGTGCTCTCCTGTATTTTGTTTTAACTGCAACATAGCAGTGGTTATTCAAGTCTACCAAGGCCGAACTGAGAACACACCAGGCGACTGAGCTAGTCGATTGAAGTAAGTATTGAGTGATCAGCGGTGTAAGTAAATTAGCGTGGGTAAATTAATTAAAAAACGGTTCAAATCCGCTTCTCTGTACCTAGCACTCAGTAAAAATAAGTAAGAAATTTATAATAACATTGGACCGAATCGTTAGTTTTTTGTAATGAGATAAATGTGCTCAAAATGTGACAGTGTTATATTATGTTTAATATATGTACGATACTCTAACTTGTAAACACCGTGTAGAATATTTGCCAAACTTATTATCTATTTTAAGTGTTGTGGGCTGGTCTATCCTTTGTTTCCTGAAAGAGGGTCGAAACCTTAAATAACGTAACCAATGCAAAATAAGAAACCATTCACTACCCATAAAACCTAAGCCAATCAGGTCCAGGTAGTCATCGGTTAGCCGCTGTGTGGTACAGGACAATTAAAAAGGAACTTCTCCAAGGTTTTACATTGGATTGTCTGTATATTTTACCCGTATTATACAAATTATTGCTATGCAATAAAAGATATTATGCAAATAAAACGTATTGAAATCGAATGTATTATCTTTTAGTTACTTAATGTGTGATTTAACAAGTATTTTATGCAAAATGTACCAAACAACTAATGGTCACACGAATTATCCGATAGGGTGCCGCAAAAATAATGAACGGAAATTTTCATTTTAAACACAAAATATAACATCCATTTTTGGTCGGAGTAGCTAAACGGTTTTGAGAAAAATGGTCGGAGTGGAAAAGGTTAAAGATCATTAGAGATTATAATGTGAATATTATAATTTAAAAACAGATGAGGCAAAAAATGACAACATTATGTGAGTCAGAAGCCTCGATAATATACATGACATTAAAAAAAAATAGCCCCGCCTTAGACTTCGTGTCTACTTGATTTCCGTATGAATTAAGTTTGTTTATTTAATTCTTCCTATCACCGCTACATCGATAACATTAAACAATTATAGTTAAAATAGTTAATAAATTCAACATTTCAAGAAAGAAAACTTTACCTTTCCGGTGTAGGACGGTCGTATTCGAGGGTCCAGTTTTCTTAATTGAAGTCCTTGTCTGCAACCTCCCCTAACATAATGTTTTGTATTCATGGTTAGTATTCATGGTTAGTATTCGCAAAATTGTTGGAAAAGTAGGAATGGATGGATATGGGGAGAGGGATAAAATGTTTTCTGAAAGTCGGCTCCTCCGCTATCCAAGTGAAGACCGATGAACAACAATTACAAACCGGTTTCTCCCACTACGCTTGCTAGATTTGTCCTTAGGTCCGAGTTTTACCCTCTTCAACGGGCGTATCTTGCTACGAAGGAGCCCTTCACGCCAAATGGAAGATTACCAAGTCTTCATGCCGTTTTTCTGTCTTACTCCGACTTCCATCTCCTCCGGATTGAATTTACCTCTACTGAGTCTAGAAATGGTATTTCATGTCTTCCCTTATCATGTCTCTATCCGTCGAATGTGGCGTAAGCTTGTGACAGGCAGATCCATCCTCCCATGTGACCGACCTAGCGTTACACTCCACTTCTGACAAGCTGACATAAAATGCACCTCATGAGCCTTATTTTTGCGTTTAGGTTCGACAAGAACTTACAATATGCAAATAACCTGTAGTTTTAATGCCGCCTCAGCGTATTGTCCGCATACGTCTTTCTTCTCCCCGCATGCCCCATATCGACAATACCGCCACAGGATCAAAACTCTCCGTTCAGAAAGGTTGACACTTACATTTCCGGTTAGCTCATAAATACATACAGAAGCCTTGAAGATTAAGTTCGAGAGCAAATTTACGATTCAGGACTATGATGATTATTTGAACACAAGTGCTTTTTAAATGAGGTCACTAGTTCCTCGTGTGTTAGGTATCTAGGATAGCGGGTGATTATGAATCTTGGATATCTACTTTCTAAGAGAAAAATTAAAAATAATGAAATTAATCATGTTGTATCATTGTAAGTTATCATTGAAATCAATGACCTCCTGAATAATTGTGATAAGCTCTCTTTGAGTCTGAAGCTAGTCGCAGTACTTTACTTTGCGAAATTTTGCATGCTGAATCAATGTTACCTATTGGCGATAGCTCTAGTATACTCAAGTTGTTTAGAATTGAGTGAATTTAACATCGATGTTGCTTTCACATATTGACTGAAGTTTCCGTCGTAAGCTATAATTGATAAACTTGCCCCTTGACATTAATGCTTTGTTTTGTTTGTTCATTAATAGAATCTAGGTGATTGTGTCAGTGGATGACATTGAACTCCGATCAAAATTTTTGATACACAATCGAAGGTCATATAAACATACCCTAATCATGCTAGTGAAAGG
This sequence comes from Limnephilus rhombicus, assembly GCA_929108145.2. Lineage (NCBI taxonomy): Eukaryota > Metazoa > Arthropoda > Insecta > Trichoptera > Limnephilidae > Limnephilus > Limnephilus rhombicus. Next base: position 17,686,813 of record OV815271.1, on the reverse strand, counting down.
AAGCCATAGGTGTTTGTTATGCCTATCAATTGGCTATTTGCATTTATTTTAGTGTTACAAATTTCTTTTCTCATGCGTATTTGTTTTTATTTAATTTATGTGTTGATGTTAATTGTTCTTTCCTCATCTTTTTATTGTCTTTATTTTGTAATTTTAAAATATGGAATGTATTGCATTGCACTGCCCCTGCATACATTCTGGAATAAATTATTATTATTATTATACAAGTACGCCAATGAAAATACCTAAAATTGGTTGAGAGGCACATTCTTATCACAACGTGTAATACCTAATTGCATTCTGCAAATAATTAATTAACTCCAATGAACGAATGAACGATAATGAATAGATACATCATTTTTATGGTAAATTTAATTACACTTCACACAGACGACCTTCGGTAAACTGGCCTACTTTGGAGATTGTTTATTTCTGCGGTCATTGTCCTTTCGAAGCTCGGTTCATTGCTTAACTAATTCTTTTATATTTTATTTGTCCTAGTTTGTACCCAAACATTCGTCGTTAAGCAGGCGCTTTGCTAACCTAGAGCTACCTAGATGACCTAGTTTTAACTAAGATATTCTTTGCTTGACCTAGTTTTGAAAAATATAGGTATTTCGGTTACGAATCAAACTGATATCTTATGTCGCCAATCCTTATATGCGCTTAAATAAACAATACACCTACCTAACTAAAACAAGTACTTGTATGACCTAATTTTTAAGTAGGTATTTCCTATTTGACCTAATTTTAAGGTACACGGTTTTCTTCCGCGTACGAAATATAGAATAAAGAGCTTCCTCGATAGTCATTCATTACGTTCTACGCACCTCGACTCGTTTTATATGAGTTTAAATAAATTAGCGTATTTACCTAAATGAATAAAATACCTACATATGTGGCCTCATTCTAAATTAGATATTTCCTGTTTGACCCACTTTCGAGCAAATGGGAATTGTTATCCTGCGTGGAAAAATTAACACAAATTTTTAAATAGTGACAGTGTTTTACTGACAAAACTTCAAGGGTCCGATTGATCTATTGGTGATCCCTCTTCTCCTTGTCTCTGAAAATAATTAATAATTGTTTTAATCTTACCAGCCTCGATGGATTACAATTTTTCCAGTCGGGATTTTATAACATTGACATTGTGATCGAAGCTTCCCCTTTTTTTGTTTTCTAGCTAATGCGTTCCTATCGGCCTTTTTTGAGAAATGACCCTCCCTTAACTTTTCAAATATCTGGCTATTATAAGATTCACCTCGGTATTTCACTTAGTTTTTCAACCTCGTATTAACTATTATTTTTATTTCATTCGCATTCGAGAAATGATTTGTCAAATTGCAAATCAGATGTTTTAATTTTATAATTTGGAATGAGGTAAATTATTATTTATCCTGAATATTTTAAAATCACTTTAGAATTAATAACCTTTAGAATTAATAGTAGATACGTACGTTTTCTAAGTGTTCGAGTTACTATCACTATTATTTATTATAATTCGTTATTTAATTCACAATGAAAATTTAAGGCTTCTTATTATGGAAACACTGTCGCAAAACCATGACTCGAGCAATTCGTTATTGTTATTTATTTCAACGATATTAAGTACTTTAAAGTAAAATTATAGTTTTAATTATTTTATCACCTTTAGTTAGTTTTAAAAATCGCGTGATGTGTTTTCTTTTATCCGGTACGCTGTATTTATTTTAAGACACTGTATTTTTGTTAAATATTAGAAAACCAATAACTATATATTGTAAGAAAAAACCCCGAATATTATTAAACTTTAATTTACTGGCTTTAAAAACTTTCATTATAAAACACCCAAACTTTCACGAAGTATTATTTTAGGCACTTTTCCGGACTCTCTGTTGGTCGTCTTTGAAAATTTTCTTCCTCAATTTTAAAAGGAAAATAAAACACTGAATTTACTACTTTGCAAACACTTGTAGAAATTTCAACTTTACTAGAAGAGTCTTCCATGACGACTCCTATAACCGCGCCCTTTTACGTTTGTTCTTGGACCCCGGACTGAACCCGACCTGCCAACGGACTCCTCTTCCATTCTTAAACATGTCATTTTAAGGACTTCTTAGAGCTAGCTTCTCTCTCGTTATAGGAAAATAACTTCTCATTACACAGACCTTCATAATTAAAACTTTCAAATTCGCATACTCCGTATATGACCCTTTGTTAAATCTCTGGTAATCTCCTATCTCATGTCTTAGATCCAAACTAGTCTAGTATCTCTCTCTCATAGAAAATCACATAAATTTTCTCATTGACATGTATTAATATTAGAATTTTTACATACTTGGTCATAAGTCATCGTTAATGATAACACCATAAAAAGTAATTGGTTTTTTCTAAAGTAAATACTCGTATTTCGCTTGTGTTATTCTGTTTACATTGTTTCACTTAAACGACCTCATTAATTACTTGGAATCGTGTTCTGTAAATTTATTTATTTTATTTTAATTTTATTTATTTTGGAGAAAGTTGACAGCAAATCAAAGATTACAATAAAATACATTAATAAGGTGTTAATTATGCGAATTATGAACTTTCCACTGATGATAGTTAATAATAAATAATAAAGTGTAACATTGTAAGGGTATTTTCGTAGTTTCATTTTTTAGTTACAAAATATAAAAGAGGGGGGGGGGAGGAGGAACATAGGAATAGGATTAAGAGGCAAAGGACGGGAACATGTGTAGGGATTGAACTTTCTAGTTTGAGTCATGTTGCTTGGTGAGTTTTCGTTTCATGTCACGTAAAGTTGAGTTAAAAATGTCAATGTGGTAATAATTTAAGTTAAATGAGTGTGTGGATCTGTAGATAAATGAGTTCCGTTTGGATTTGGTCTTGCAAATAGGGAGATTAAACGTAAGCGACTGCCTGCTGTTACGATTTGGAACATGGAATGATAGGCGTTGAAGAATATCAGGACAATCGATTAAGTTTTGTGTAATTTTAAATAACATTAGCGAATCTGCTATATTTCTTCGACAAGTTAACGTTTGTATTTTGAAGAACTTTGCAGAGTCTTCATTACTAACATGAAATCGAAAAGAGCGGAAATTGAGGTACCTTAAAAATCTATTTGTGCACTGCGTAGCCTGGGTTCCACACCTGAGATGCGTATTCAAGGATACTACGAACATATGAGAAATACATTGTTTTGAAAGTAGTAAGGTCTTTAAATTGTTTATAGGAGCGGATTATGAAACCAAGCATAGAAGATGCGTTAGTGACTATATGGTCGATATGTTTATTGAAATTCAGTTTACTATCAAGTATAACCCCAAGGTCCTTATTTTGAATTTGATAGACAACGGTACGTGATTAATTGAGTATTCATGGATTAATACGTTTTTATTTCTAGTTAAGCGCACGATGAACCATTTAGAAATATTTATTTCCAGACAATGGGCATTACAATACGTGCTCAAACGTAGCAAATCATCTTGCAGCTTCTGACAGTCCTCGATTGAGTTTATAGGTGAAAATATTTTCATGTCATCTGCATACAGGATGGTTTGGGAGTTTAGAAAACAGTTACCAATATCATTGATATAGATGTTAAATAATAATGGTCCCAACAGGCTGCCTTGAGGAACTCCTGATGTAACAGCAACAGAATCTGATTTAAATCCAGCAACCACTACTATTTGGCTACGGTTGGAGATATAAGAAGAGAGCCAACGATAAAGATTGCCGTGAATACCAATCTTTAAGAGCTTGTTTAACAAGATTGAGTGATCGACCCTGTCAAATGCCTTACTAAAGTCGGTATAGATAGTGTCCACTTGTATTCGGTTATCCAAATTATCCTGGAGGTACTCTGTGAAAGTTAAAAGATTTGTGCTTGTTGATTTACCACTAATGAAACCGTGCTGGTTCATATTCATGCTAGGTTTAAGAGCAGCATATAATTGATCATAGATTATTTTTTCAAAAATTTTGTTGAATATGCAAAGTTTGGAGATTGGCCTGTAGTTTTTGACATCAGTTTTTTTACCATTCTTAAAGATGGGAGACACAAACGCGGATTTCTATATAACTGGGACAGTGCATTCGGTAAGAGATCGATTGAAAACAAAGAGAGGGGTAAGGCTAGATTGTTTGCACATCGTTTAATAAGGATTGAAGGTATTTCGTCAGGACCAGCACCTTTGCAAGTATCAATTTCCTTAAGGTATTTGAAGACGATTTCTCGCGTCACCTCAATATTGCTTATATTGGATGTATGGTTTCCGACTTTAGTTGGATTATGGGTAGGTGGATCGGAGGGTTTACTGAAAACCGAACTGAAATATTCTGAGAATAAATTTGCAATGGCTGTTCCATTATCGGCTCTCAGCTCTCCAAGATAAATACATTTTGGAACACCTTGGGATTTGTTAGAGGATTTTACGTGGCTCCAGAAGTTTTTCGGGTTTGGGGATATATTATTTTCGATTTTACTTAAATAACGAGATTTGTTTTCCCGACATAAATCTTAGTGCCGTTTACGAAGGAGAGAAAATGCGTCATAATCAGCCTGATTTTTGTATTTTTTATATTTGCTAAAATATTTCGATTTTTCCTTCATTACCTTAATAAGAGCAGCATTGCACCAAGGAGGATATTTCAAATTCCATGAAAATTTATGAGGAATGTGAAGGTTTATGAGGGATTTCAAAAATATATAGAGAGCATCAAGCGCTGGTTCTATTTGGGAGGTAGAGAAAATGAATGCCCAGTCATCTTGTTCTAGGGCGAGATTAATTGATTCGTAGTCTCCGCGATTATATAGAAAAACTTTCCTTTTCGCACTTGTCAATGAAAAGGTTTCCTGAAATAGCACACTAATGGACACAGGTTTATGATGTGCATCCTCGGGAACGAGCGGGTCGTCATTAGATTCGACGGAGATTAATATATTTGATAGAATTAGATCTAGAATATGGCCGCTTGAGTTTAGTTCACCGTTGTATTGAGAGAGATCCAGAAAATGCATACAGTCTACGAAATGATTACTAACGTGAATAGAGTAATTACTAGCTGCATAGTGGGCAGATGACGTAGTTTGGGTCCATGATATTTCGGGAAGATTAAAGTCGCCTAAGATTATAAAAGAATTCATGGGGTTATTTGATACTATATCTGATAGCATGTTTAGGAAATTTTCGATTAAATATTGATGTTGAGTCCCTCCGGGGATGTATACGCAGCATATATGGACCGATCTGTGGGGTGTACTTTTAGTGCAAATGGTGACCCAAATGTCTTCAGCACAAGAAGTCCATTCAGGCCGGGCGACGCTGATCAGCTCCTGTTTAATAGCTAACACTACACCACCGCCAAGACGTTTACCAGTGGAAGCGTAGTCGCGGTCCCTACGATATACATAGTACCGAGGGTAAAATAATTCGTCGTCTCTGAAGTCTTTAGTGAGCCATGATTCTGTCAGGGCGATTACATCGTAATCGTTTGAATAGGTATTTTGAAGAATCGTTGTTGTTTTGGTTCGAAGACCTCTGACATTTTGATAATATATTGCTAAAGACATGGGGGAGTAATCAAGTAAATATTAGTGAGTAAACGGTAAGTTACACATATGTATGATAGCTGCGACAAGTGAGTTCGGTTATAGTAGTTATGCAATCTTTCATAGTAAGTACATCTAACACAATAATTTATGGTTGCAAAATATAGTTTAAAATAATTATGCGAAAGTCTTGTAATATGCATCTCAGGTCCGGCTAATGATAATATTATTCTGATATTGTTATAAATTAGATAGAGGTAGGTATCCATATTTGAGGAAATAACGGTTAGTAATATTATTAAGTATGTACTTTAGTAAATGTTTGTTGGCATAAAATGAATGTAAGGTTGATTTGCTTACCACGGGAGAGAAGATAATTAGTGTGAGAGAGACCGCTATTGTATGTCGAACAGTGCTGAATGTCAGACGTGTAGGGGGTCGCCAACAAGCGGTAACATGTATTTCAATTTGGTTCATGAAAAGTGTTGAGTGATTTAAAAATGAATTAGAAAATTTATGAGAGAGGGTATAATGATAGAGGGAGGATAAGTGAGATAGGAGTGGATAATGTGAGGGGGGAAATGTGTGGGGAGATACATGAGTTAATAAAAAATCTATTTTTCGGCGTGAAGAGGATGCAGATCGACTCAGGAAATTTTCTTTAGGTCTTCTTCCATGGCAATTAGTATGGGAGGCGAAGTTGGATTTTTTCTCACATATATCCTGCTGTTTTTTAGCCACGTGAATTTGTATTCCTTTTCCGTCGCAATACCCTTGGCCCGAAAAAGGAGGTTTTTGTTAGAGCTGGTCAGATGGTCGTTGACATAAATTTTTCTTTCGTCACCGGGGTAATTCAGGTCCTTCGTGGTTATCCCCTTTCTTCGTCGAATTTCCGTGATGAAATCATTTTTACGTGAGCGGGTGGTGAATTTCACGATTATGGGTTTAATTAATTTGGAATGAAGTGGGTCTTTTGCCGAGACTCTGGTGGCAAACTCGATTTCATTAGTTTTAAAATTGTTTATACCAATTTTATTTGCTATCTCTGACAGGATGTTTGTAATGTTTTCATTATTACTTTGAGGTATTCCTTTTATTTCTATATTTTGAAGCCTCATCCATTGTTCCCTTTTGTTTGAATCTTCTTGCATTAGTTTGATGGTCGATTGAAGGGAGAAAACTTCTTGTTTCAGATAGGCTACTTTACTCATCGACTCTTCGAAAGCTTGGAATCGTTTGGTAAAGTCATCCAATTTTGCGTTGTTGAAGTCGACGGATTTTTTAAGTTCCGACATGTCTTCCTTGACTTGATTGTTAAGGGTTTTGAGGGAGGCAAGCTCAGAAAATATTTTTTTTATTTCAATCATCATATCTTCCATGGGGTTGGTTGGCGTAACGGTTGATTGGGATGAATTTTTGCAGTTAGTGCAGCGCCAGGTTCTTCTTTTCTCGTTGTTAGCTTTTCGAAATGTAGTTTCCGATGTCCCTCCGCATTCATAATGAAATTGTTCACTGCAGGAGTAACATGTGATACCGTCTGTAATAGATAGTTGGCACTTGGAACAGATCATCTTGAAAAGGTTGGTCGCCTCTGGGTTGTCGGTCAATGGCAATGAATTAGTTGTATGGGTAGGTATATGTACGTTTGATGAGCGACAGAGCAAGGCACTGGACTTGTAGGTAGGAGTAAATTCTAACTGCGGCAACTCAGAACTGCACTTTTGCGATATTTATAATGTTGATTTCACAATAAATCAGCATCAACACTTTAGAAACAATATGAGGGCTGATTTCGTCTTAAATCACCGAAGAATTTTGCGGGGTTTAATGATTCAATTTGATGTTTTGACTATAGTAAACAACAATTTTGACAGAGCGAAAAATGACGTGTGTCACACTTGTTTTGTTCTCGTTTTGTTCTTATATAATATGTCAACAAAGTGATAGCCAATCTTTTCCACTTTTCCAACAATTAGCAATTTTTTCGACGATTCACACGTATTTCCAAGCGTCAGGCTACGTTAAGCATATTTTCCTTTGATTTGATTTAATTGTAGAGTGACCAAAAATGTACCGCGGTCTTAAATATGAAATTTTCTCAATTTCCTGTTTATTGTGAATGGTGTTGTCAGGTCAGAGTAATCTTTATACCGCTGCCATTAAAGTTAATTTAAGTAGTTCTAATTAGTTTTTTTTTGAGATATCTGTTTCTAATAACTTCGTTCTATCGTTCCATTTCCGTAGCAATAGGTTTTTCCACTTTTTTCAGGTTATTATCTTCAGTCTGTGAAATTTTCCGAGATTTTTACCATTTTTTGTGATCATTCTAGGTCGGTTTTAATCAAATCGTCCCCTGAGACCATTCATGTTACGTTTTCCGTGCCCTTATTGATGATTGATCATTTATTTATTTTCAACGTTCCCGTCTAAGATTTTTTTTGTTTCCATTTGAAATCTTAGGCGTCCAAACCTCCAGTTTTCGATCGCGCCTTATGTAAACATGACCCGGTGTCAATAAACGTCCAATTCTTTGTCTTCAATACTGTTTATAATTCAACTAGTTCAACTTATTCAATTCGTTCAACTTTCGTTCCTGTGAGAATTAATTCAAGGCCGCTCAATCTGTCCAAAGTTCACTAAGACCCTACACGCCTCTAATTTCTCTGATTGGTTCAGATTATTTTTAATCGCCTTGCTCGTTTTTTCATTGTTTGAATTTCAACTTCCTTTGTTCTCGTGATAACCGGATATGGGGCTTCCCTCACTCCAGTCTCTATACAGATTTGCGTAATAGTTTCCAACTGCACGGACAGGTGTCGCAGAATGTACTGATTTCTCTACATAATATTTAGGGGAGAGAAAAAAAAAATCCTTGAAGGTTTCTTGTAGGTTGAAGGTTACCATTCATCACAGATTTCATCGGCAAACGCCAACCTTGCTCCGAACTCTTGCTCTTTCAATATTTTCTCCGGTCCTAGATGTTCTTGGGCGACCTTTAGCTCGTGGCAATGTTGAACCGGTCTCTTCAAAATGCTTTATCCATATTTTAATTAAATTTGCACTCGGGGCTTCGCGAATTTGTTGTAATCCATATTCAGTACAATATAGTCGCCTTGCAGAGATATACCAATGACCGTTCTCGTAAAATGCGCGAACACAAAATGCGCGACGCTTCCCGTCAAACTGACTCAATGCTACTAAAACTGCATGTGTACCTCTATCCATTCCTGCTAGGCTCCCTCGCCCGCGCGCTGTATATCCCACAAAAAAATGACGCAATATGCACGTTCTATTGCGCCACCCTGTATTAATATTTTCTGTTGATGTTTGAATTTGTATCATAATGATCCTGTCTGAATGTCGAATGATTTTCGTCAAGGCACCTGCTACTGAAAAATAATAGATAAAATGCCAACTCCATTTCGATTTTCTCCAGAGTAGTAGACAGTATAGTCGTCTAACGTACATTTATCTGAATCTCTCCATCTCATCTCTACTATACCAAGTATATTTATATTCAATCTTTGCATTTCTTTTATGGTGTTTTGAATTTTTCCTGGTTGGAGCATACTCCTCACATTCCATGTTACTATTTTACTCATTTCTTCTTTTCTTTTTATCTTGATAGCAGACCGGGAGATTACATATAAACGCCCGTACTCGGGGCCGTTGTATTTATCAGCCATTACCATGATTTTTCCTGGGAAGGTATAATGAAGTAGTTTCCCGTTGCTTTCCTCATCGCAGTCATGCGACCGGTTAGATAAATACGTTATCATCGCTTGCTGTAAGTTGATACCAAGCCGTACCGAAGTTACTCTTATCCGCCTTTATTCAATACTGCCAGGTAATGCTGTCCTCTAGCAGTGGATCCCTCTTAGTCTGACTCCTCATTTGTGATCTGTCTGGCTTGAGAGGCCCTTCTGGTAGTTACACTACCGCCAGCATAGCTCTCAGAGTCCTTAGAATACTCAATCCTCCTCATTCCGATAAGGTGGAGATCCCTTCGAAGAGGTTATTTTTTCCTGGCCTTTACGTATATAAATTCTTTCTAAACAAGATTTGATAGTTTCCATGGTTATGTTAGGTTTATTAGGATTACGTTGGACCACAGGATTATTTTGAGCAACATTTAGTCCAGAAGTATTTGAAGTGGGATTCGATTAAGTATAAACTAATCCAATTATTTTGGATTAGTTTATTACTAATAAAATAATCCTGTGGTCCAACGTAATCCTAATAAACCTAACATAACCATGGAAACTATCAAATCTTGTTTAGAAAGAATTGATATACGTAAAGGCCAGGAAAAAATAAAATACCTCCTTTGTTTGAAAGATGTTGTTCTAGCGATAAGTCATTTTTATAATATTTAATGAATCATCAGCTACAGGAACTTTCCCAGATTTTTGAAAAATGCACATATTTTTCCAATACATAAATCTAGTGATCAGTCTTTTTTGAAAAATTATCAATTAATAATAATTAATTAGGTTTGTAATGTTTTTTAACGACAGAACTCAGGAAGATGTCATTTAAACAAATTTTCAAAAAGCATTTGACAAAGTTATCATTATATTTTGCTACACAAACTTGATCGAATAGGTATTCACGGTGATTTAGACCGTTAACCCATTGGCTTCAAACCGCGTCGCCCCGGCGGGTATGCAATTCAATATCCTAATTTCCAACCACGCGCGCTGGGAAGGCGGGTCTGGCTTTAAAACGAAAAACGGACATACGCGTGATTACCGTGTTTCAAATTTTCCTGTAATGCCATTTTTTAATATTAGTACCTACTCTATCATACTCGAAAGTCAGGAGCCGCCACCGGTTCTGAATATGCGCATTAAAGTAGGTTATTTATATGTTTAAATGGTTGATACTCATAGCATCGCCCTGGTGAAAGAGCACCATTCAAAATTGAAACTTGCGTTGCTTGAAATATTTAATAACCGAATTTGAATATCCAGGAATATCCAATAATCAATTTGGAAAGTGGGTATGGGTGCCACTTATTACATAACCAACACCTCTGCAACAGTGGTTCGCTACGTTTGGTGACTTAGCAGGGGTACCCGGATTCATGGGGTGAGATTTGTTCGGTGGCGGTGGATGCACTGCCCATCTGATCTGTGATCTCGATGACTTAAATCTTAGTTGGAAAACAGAATACAGCTAGTAATTCATAATGGGTATCATTCAGTATAATCTTGACCCTCCGCTTTTTTTAATCTTCTTTAATCGGTACCGCGCGTTTTCACCCCGCGACAAAATATCCCCTACAAAATATCCTCCGACAAAATATCCCTCGACATAATATCCCAAGCACAAAATATCCTACGGACAAAACATCCCCCGATAAGGAAGGAAGGAGACAGAGCAAGGAACTTACAGTTTCGATTTAAATTTTAAACATCAAATATGCCGCCAAAAGGTTTTGTTGGGTTAGGTTAGGTTAGGTTAGGTTAGTTTAGGTTAAGTTAAAAATTTTAATTTGTCGCCGAAAGGTTTTGTTGAGTTAGGTTAGGTTAGGTTTGGTTAGGTTAGGTTTGGTTAGGTTAGGTTTGGTTAGGTTAGGTTAGGTTATGTTCTGTAAGGATATTTTGTCGGGGGATTTTGTCGCGGGATGAAAAGTCGCGGAACCTCTTTAATGACCTCGGCGTCACGTTATGCTCTGATTTTATTTTACATTCTGACATCTCAAGACTTACCGTAAAATTTTCATTGATTGTAATCATATTACGCTTCAAGAAGACCTTTAAAAACTAAATAACTGGTGTATTAAAAAAGTATGTTTCTAAATATTCAAAAAATGTTACATTATAACCTTTACTCATAACGGGTTAAAAATAATGTTGAAAAGGGTTTTTAGATTTTCATTTAGATTGCCAAAAGTATTTTTGTTATTAGTTTTTAGGGTATTATGCCGTGTTGCGCTACCTCCTTCTTTAGCCAACGTTTCGGACAGCGTTCAGTGTCCATCATCAGGGCTGATGATGGACACTGCAACGCTGTCCGAAATGTTGGCTAAAGAAGGGGGTAGCGTAACACGGCATAATACCCCAAAAACTAATAACAAAAATGTTCTAAAGGGTTAAAAAAATAACAAAAATAATGTTCGTTTAAACGCAGTTACCACTATAAGATTTTTAGGAATCACTCTTGATTCAAAATTTATGTTGGGTGTACACATTAGTGATATCAAGAGTAAATTCTTGAAAATGATGGGATTCATACACTGAATATCAAAACCATTAAAAAAACCCCAATCCATTATAACCTTCTACAATCTACAACTCATTGGTCAGAAGCAAATCGGATTATAGGTGTGTTATCTGAATCCACATTATTTAAAATATTCAAAAATTAATGAATGTGTACAAAAAATTCCTTTATCATTTAAACTTGGACTAAATGCCTTACTCCAATCTTAAGCGCTATACTTTAATTAGATTACTTGAATTCTTTTTTAACAATATGGACTTTTTCAATCTGCTGTGTCAAATGCGTCATCTGTATAAAACCATTGAATGTAACTGTATTTGTCAATCTACGCAAACAGTCACGCATATTTTAAAAAGCAAATTAGCAATCTACTAACACGACATACCATGGAGAGTAGTTATATTTTCACTCGAATGTGAAAGGTTGCGATTCAACTAGTTCACAACTGTACTGAATTTGACCACGAATTGTCAGCATCAAAATACTAACAATTTATTCATTTTATCTTTGTTACTATTTAATACATTACTAAAGTTATTTTATGACGATCCATGTACGACTATTATAAAACAGGCAAGAGCCTTGTTCTTTAGTCGAAAACCCCAGATCCATTAAAAAATCTTTGGACTTATAATAAAGTCAATAATAGGTGTCCCATATAAATAAAAATCGGATTGGTATATATGAGATGCTCGCCGTATTGATTACATTTATAGGTAAACGGGAAACACATTGTACGGTTTATCAAAAAATAAATAAAATTTTGTGCTAGCAAGCTACAAAATGTTGAGCAATTTATTTTACAAAATTATGAGATATCAATAGTATTCGGCAAGAAAAAGTTGGAAAGCATCCAATTTTTGGTATTTAAGAAAAGCAAAAGCAGCATTCAACAGTGTCATATTGTCCAGTATTCGTTTCCGCCCATGTTATGTTTAACGTAGTATCGGCAAAATATAACTCAATAAAAACGTATTTACGAAGCCTTTCAAGAAAACGCTGAATTTATATCTTCCGTAGGAAACTGCAAAAAATTGTGTAAGATGTTTTCAATTAATCATGTTCGTATCTCAAAAAGCGTATTTCAGTTATTTTTGCTGGAAGTTTTAAAAATGGTGTACCTTCCTACATCAGTCTTGCAAGTTCTTTACTCTTTTCGTTCCTAGAATTCTTTCGGTCATTCGACAAAAAGGCGTATTTTCATTGCGGTGGAAATTTAAAACTTACGCAATTCGTCTAAAACAAGTCAAAGAAAGCTAAAACTGGGAAACAAACACATTCCATTTTGAGGGAAGCTACGCTCGCATACCTCTGGATTAAATGTATGTAAAAAGCTTTGGAGACACACACGCAGCATCCCCATTCTGTGAAGTGGGATCTACAATGTCTTTGCTATTGCGTTCACCACACTTCAGGCGGCTTTTGATAACTGGAAAATATTTTTTAAGGTTGTGTATAGATATATATTAATTAATTATATGTAACCGAGGATCGTAACTCTATGATAAAATAGAGAATTCGATTTCTTTTGAAGGTTGCACCCATTAATTAATTATGAACAGAGATTTCTTTGAAATGGGGATGATAAAAATAACATGGGTAAAATTTAATGCATCTATTGAGGTCGTTCACACCGTCGTGGACGAAGACCAATTTGGCAATATATATAAATATTTAATTAAAAAATGTATGCTTTTACTTTTAACCATTCGCTTTACTATATTTTTTTTTCTGTTTATTTCATTGCACAAATATAAAAGACTCTTATCATTATTACTTATTAATTTATTCCCAATAAGAACTGTCTCGCAAAATTTCAGCCCGTAACAAACGTTGAGTTATGGGCTTAGGCTAGATGTAATGTTTTGTAAAACTTTTTAAAACCATAGTGCTTACCTATTCGTACTACATAAATATGTTTTTAGTTATTAAAATACAGTTTTGGCCTATTTGGAGGCTGCGTTAAACATTGGACAAAATTGACAAAATATACCGCAATATAAATAAGTGCAGATATTTTGTAATTTTTTTAAAAATATTTATTACAATCTTCAATGCTCACAAATTGAAAGTTTTATATCCGAGAATCTGCGTTAAATAAAAGCCTGCTTACTCCAGCAAAACTCAAACTTTCAGAAGGGGCTTAGCAGTTCCCTTGAATCCAGAAATTTTCTGAAACAAGAAAAATAAGACGAACAGCAGGTGCCAGGTGGGGCCAACTGCCCGAAGTGACGGAGCTTCATTGCGGGTTCTGGATATATTCCTCCGGTGCTGGTTGGCATGGTGGTCGGACTATCCATAAGCTCTAAAGCCAATGGTTCGGGAAATACGGGATGCGGAACTAGCACAAAATGGATTTTTATGACCGCAGAGAATGATTAAAACTTATAGAGGAATATGTGGGATATTTTTTATGGGAATTTGATTGGATTACGTTTAACGATATTGTTTAGGTATTACTTCTTGGAAAATGCACATTACCATAAACAAGAAACCGGTAAGATGACTAAAAAATCTGACGGATAATTTTAGTGAAAGTTTGACCCCAAAAAGATGAAAACTGGTTTCGAGTTACATTTTTTAAAATTATTTGGGAGAACGGGAGTCGTACTTTTATTTGCATATCCGTTTGTAATGTTAACACATGGATTTCAATTTTAAGCACAGGCGTCAGGTGAGAATGTTGTCCTTGTTCTAAGGATGTTTCAATGGAAGGTGGTCTGAGGAATTAGCATCATTTATCCCTTCAGACACCGGTACATAGTCGGGAATTACGCCAAACGCGCGCCCACGATTTGTACACCGTTAACAATACTTTTTCTTCCACTCGGCTATGGAACGGTTTGGTGGCCTCTGTGTTTCCTCCATCCTCCAACAGGAATTTTGAAGACAGCCACTCCTTCCATTCCCCAAAAAACCCTCCACATGGCAGCACTCTTCCATTGTTTATTTTTATTAAAAAATTGTGATTATTCAAAAAAAAAGTTCTGACAGTTTTAGGTAATTTCATAATTTGCCTCAAATGTTATTCGACAAAATAATTTAGAGCTTATCAAAGAAGTATTTATATAATTTTCGGCCAACTCAGATTTCTGTTAAGTTCTGTAAGTTTATTATGTTGTTTTATAAATATATTTAATTAGCCGAAATAGAAGACTTTTATGAAATTTCAAGGATAACTTCCCACGAGATAAATAAAGAATTCCTATTTTATATCAGGCGACCAAAGAAAATATTGTATGTTCGATAAGTTGTCACTTTCTTTTTGCGCTTGTACGCACATTGATTAAAGCGAAAGTAACAGTGCCATTGCTTCGTAACTGTACGTTATTAATAATTTATGTTTCGTTTCGCGGATACCATTTTTTCTAATAAAATTCTAACACTCTTTTTATTTTATATATTTTTTCATTCTAGTATAAATAATATGAGTTACATTTACACATACATATATTTAAAAAAATATTATTTTAGGTCATAATTGGCCATGTATACCTTATCAGCAAAGAGAAGCTCTTGTGCCTGATAAGGTAGCCACGATTCTTACTTAACCCTTAAATGCATGATTTATTTATTTATCTTGAAATAAATATATTTGGTAGACATGTACATGCATATGCAAGGAAAAATAAAGAAGAAAAAAAAAGTATTGTTTTAATGGTATTTTATTTAAAAAAAAACATATGTTGCAGATTTACAACACCATGCATTTACTAGAAATTAATATTAAAAATTTGAAAATTGAAAGGTGAAAATTATCAGGGTCTTCTTCATCAGACTCTTCGAGATCATCTTCAGACCTCTCTCCGTCATTGATTTGTGCTAAATATTCTTCTATTTGCCTTTGATTCAAGGATGACATCTGAAAAACAATGAAAGGCGCGATCAAAACCTAAGCAAGCATGTTCTCTAGTAAATGCATACAGTTGCAGATTTACAACATACAAAAAAACGATATTTCCAACAAAACCTAATACAATTTCTCAAAACTAATGAGTGTACCGGAAAAGAAGAGTTATTACATATAGGTATTATATTTTTGTATCTACTTACCTCAGAAAATCAGAATAATAACAGCAAAACAAAATTGCAATTCTAACCTCCAAAAAATTTTAGAGAATCTTCACTTTGTCAAAGAAAAAGTGACATTTGACATTTGCGAAAGAAAAAAATGGTGTTGCCACGCGATAAAATATATTACCGTGAATGTGATAATTCTACAACGGCATGCATTAAGTATACCCCAAAGAGTTACAGGTGATTTGAACGGTATGTTGCCGTTTTGCAACAATATGCATATAAGGGTTAAGTTGTATGGTATAATATGTTTTGCGTAAAATATTTAGTTTTTACCGTAAGTTTTATTTTAAAATTGTTTCATTTATTTATTTGTTCTGATTGGTTGATTATACAGCGTAATTCAGAAGGAAGGTTATTATAATTTGTATGTCTTGGCAAATATAATGATTTTGCATTTGAGTTGTTTTAAAATTTATTCATATATTTAATTGTGTTTAAACACCGTTCATTCTCAGAAGAAGAAAAAGTTAACAGTTTTATTATACTGCTAGTTTTTCCTTCCAAGTTTCATCACTCAAGCGTGTTAGATGTGTATCCTACTTTCAGTATCACCTTTCAAAAATGAAACATTGCTTGAATTGGCTCTAGCCAAATCTGAATAGTTAGAGATTTTCCAACTTTCCTCTTGCCATCTCCTTTGTCTCCATTTCATTTTAGAAACCAACAACAAACAAGTTTTTTTTCTCTAAACATTACTTAGGAAGATAAACCTTGGTCTCAAGAAAACAAAAATTTATTAAAATAAGTAGGTACAGCAAACTCATAAAGGATGTCAATAAATTCCCAAACAAGTAACAAAGTATCATTGATATTCCACAGACAATGCCTCTTTGGTGGCTTATGACCGTAAATATTCCCACGGCGTAGGAACAATAAGTACAAAAAGTTTATCGAACTTAGTCGTCTTAAGAACCACGAGTTTCTTGGATACTTTGTCTTGTCTGGCCAAATGTTGTATAATTTCCAGTATCTAGGCTGACTAACAACTATTGATGTTGAAAGTTCTAGAAAAAGCTAAAATTTAATACTAATAATAATATAATAACAGATAATATAATTAAGATATATAACAGGCCCCTAACATCTCAGCCCATATGAGACTACTCAGGTTGAGATGGGCTGGACATCTACAGAGAATGCCGGACACACGCGTCCCAAAAGATTTATGACTGGACATCCAGGTGGAAAGAGAAACGTGGGAAGACCCAGGAGGGAAGACGATGTAAGAAGGGATGCAGCACAGCTTCTTAAGGTAATAAACTGGAAGTCAGCCGCTGAGGACAGGAGGAGTTGGAGGTGAATGTTGCGGGTGGCCAAAGCTTGATATGCGCTGTAGCGCCATCGCATCGGGGAGAGAGAGAGAATATATTAACTCTCTAAGATAAGAATTAATATCATTTGGATACCTACTTAAATATGCTATTAAATTCCTTTAAAATCGTGACAATTTTCGCTAAATGTGACTGAAATTCACGAAGACAAAACTCTCCCTCAAATTTATTTTGCATTAATTGTAAGTATTTATCAGATAAGGATCCGAAATAAAATGAAATATTTCGCACACCTAGACAAAGAGTAGTACAACTCAAAATACCTCTTTTTTTCAGAAACAACAAAAAACGTTTTACTCGATTTCTATTCGACCGATCAGAAATATTTTTTTATGATATTGTATGTTATTTTACTAGGATATTTATTTGCTCAATTACTTACCATCAAATTCACGTATCAATTGTTTACTTATTAATTTCGTGTTATTTTAGTATTCGTGAATAAATCTTTGTTTAATAATTTTATTAACTCAAATTGATTCCATATTAGTGATAAATTTTGAACAAATGCACTCTTATTCTGTATATTTTGTCTATAATCTTCACAGAAAGAGTAGTGTTACTAATTACAAATCATGTTCCACATGTTCATACCCATAATAATTTGACTATCCTAAAACGGGAATACTCCTAGTTGGGCAGTCAAAAAAAATTAATTAATTTTGTATATAAATGTATAATCTTGTACTAAATAAACAAATAAAATTAAAAAAAAATAAATAATGTTTTGGATATTTGTATAGGTATACATAATCATAAAGTAATTTTTTTTTTCTCGAGACATCTGTATTTAATATAAAGGTAACAAACAAATGAAAATAATAAAAAAAACACCACACTTGTTTAGGAAATGTAAAATGAACACTTACATTATTCTAATTAGAAAACTATTAAACTTTGAATAGATTAGTTTAAGGTTTAACAAAGTTGACATTTCTCTTATAATTTAGGTATTAACATATCTCTAACCAGTATTTTAACAGTATTAGTCTATAAATAACAGGAAATGTAGTATTATTTTTAAAAAAAACACAGCTCTTCTTTAATAGATATTATTTTAGAAAAAATATCTAAAATGTTTTCAGTTAACTTAAATTATGTACCAAAAATAACTACATCGAAAAGGTAACAATAAAGGCATCTAAAATACATAATTACTTTATTATTATTATAATCAGACTCACCGAGAGGATCTTTTTTCGGGATGAGAAAATAAATATAAAACTGTGTATTAAAAATACGATCAAAAGCTGACGACGAAGCAATCGGTAAACGTTCATTTTCGCGTAGATCTTTGTAATCTCGGTGTAGATCTGCAAATGATTTTTCACTTAGGATAAATTCTCTCGTTGTTTGTGCACGAAGGTAATGATATTCTATTCTGGGGATAGACTTGATGAAAGCTACGACACTTTATTTTATTTAATTATCTGTGGTCGAGAGCTATCTATTTTATGGGGGTAAACTTTTAAATTTTCATAATATATTAACTTCGAGTACACAGATCGACGAAGTTTATTTTTTCAAGTAAAATGGCATCAAAAAGTGAAAATCGACAAAATGTTGGTTATGTCAATTAGCCTTTCTGCCGTCGATATTTTTGACAAAACTTTTTTTAGATGAGGAATTCCTTTAAAGCTGTCAATTTTGCTTTACAATTAAGCTTCTGCTTCGAACTCAAGCATTACATAATGGAATATGTCAAGATTTCGCTATTTTTATCTTAAACGTCATATCAAAGCTGAGGATCCGGCATCGGGAAGAACTCCATGTTTTACGAGGACTTGATATTAATAAAGCTAGTGGGCCTGACGGAATACCTGCCCTGGTACTGCAGAGGTAGCAGAAATAGCTCCAATTTTGACAAAACTTTTGAAAACGTTCCTGAAGACTGGCTCTGTGCCCTATGGTTGGAAAAAAGCGGTTATCCATCATACTCCAAAGAAGGGTGACCGCTCCAACCCGGCCAACTACCGCCCCATAGCGATCACGTCAGTTCTGTCTAAGGTGATGGATCTTGTGATCAACGACAAACTGCTCACATACCTCGAGAAGAACAACATTATTAAGACTGTCAATATGTATGTGCGGTGATCTTCTCGTATGTGACGCATGTTTGGGGGCGGTGCCTGAAACGCTTCGGCGAGACCCAAACGTTTGCACCGGACATTTCCAAGGCCTTTGACCGGGTTTGGCACCGAGGACTCGTCAACAAACTGCCTTCCTATGGACTTCCCGCATCCTTGTGTACGTGGATTGCCGACTTTTTGAGGGAGAGGTTGATTAAGACGGTAGCCGATGGTTTCACCTCTTCCTCACACTCAATAAATGCTGGCGTCCCAAAGGGATCGGTTCTGTCTCTGACTTTGTTTTTGTTGAACATCAGCGACCTTTTGCCTTGTGCACCAATCCACTGTTACGCGGATGACAGTACAATCCATGATGGCTTTTTGTTTGATGTTGGCGTCAGTGTTGGCGTCAGTGTTGGCAGACGGCGCCAGTGTTACCTACGGCCACTAGCCAAACCAAACCTGGAAAGGACATGCAATTAATAGGCCAACGATGCTAGCTCAGGACAGCCGGCGCAAGCAAGGTTCTCTTAAAACCAGGGCGAGTGTTTGTGGTTCGCTGTGTATTCCTCCTCCTTCTTTCCTCACAATCTCCGGGGTCTCCTTCCTCAATCAGAACACAGTATTGCACGTAAAAGGTTTATTCAATTAGAAGGAGACAGGGTTATTATATTTGCCAGCATGGGCATGGTTAGCACTTTAATATCCTAACTTAACAGGGACTGTTCTCTCAAACTCTCCACACGCGTTACTGGCTTTAAGAGCGGGACGTAGCACACAAAAGAGGGCAAGGGTACAACATTCTACTCACAGCAGCAGGAAATGCGGTAGTCAGCAGACCTTCTTGTGGCACAATTCACAATATAAAATACATCGCGAGTTTTAGGTTCTCGAGCGCGCGTTAGTGCGCTCTACTTGGTCA
This sequence comes from Limnephilus rhombicus, assembly GCA_929108145.2. Taxonomy (NCBI): domain Eukaryota; kingdom Metazoa; phylum Arthropoda; class Insecta; order Trichoptera; family Limnephilidae; genus Limnephilus; species Limnephilus rhombicus. The sequence goes on along the minus strand of OV815271.1, from coordinate 17,666,647 downwards.
CTGCTCTCCTGCCGGCGGGCAGCGGATGAATGAATGCTTGCGCGTCGGCTCCGAAGGAGCCTGCGCGTGTCGACTCAGCGTAATGCGGGAATCTACCGAACTATTCTCGCGTAAAATGGGGGGACGGTGAATCTAGGGGGAACATTGCCACTTGTAACGTAACACTTCCCCCCTCGCCGCAAAAAAAGCGACGTGGTAATGGAGCAGTAGGGCTGAAAAATCCTCTTACCCTTCTAGCACTTGTGCCAAAAACAATTTTTTTTTTTTTTTTTTTAAGAAAAAGGAGGAGAGAGAGAGAGAGAAAAGTTGCTAGCTACACAATAGTAGAAAACAAAAACAAAAGAGAAAAACATGGTGAACAAAGAGTTAACTATAAATGTACATGAAAGAGCAGTGACATACATAAATATGAACAAGGACCTGCTGAAGAAGGGTACAAGGGTTATGCAGTGATAGAAAAAAAATGACTCTTAATTGTATCATTGGTCTGTGAGCTATGTTTGCGTAGCGTGGTTTTTGCGTAGGATGTCTGGGGTGTTTGTACGTTACACTGAAGTTACACGGTTACTTTGTCACAGTAACCTGGCCCGTTTGAGATTACACTCAAGGAACACTAGGGCCTTAAAGGAAACACGAAGAAGAGAACGCAGGATGAGGCTTCTTGGTGGTGGAGAGGGTTCTACCTGTCACAGAAGTCAAAAAGGTAGCTGCTTCCGGATCCTGTGGGTGGGCCAGTATGACATTATTGAGGTACTGGAGAGTGGAATTGTAATTGGTGGTTTGTCCTTTTTATAGAGGAGGCGGTTTGTGTGCAAGACAGCCGTTGTTGTGATGGTGGTTGGTACACTGGTTTGTATACAGTGGGATTGTTGTGTGAACAATCGTTGGTATTGTTATTTGCGCAAAGGCACAGGAGCATTGGCATGAGGGCAACAGAGCATTTGCAAGGTGCAGCTGGAACATTTGCAAAATGGCAACATTTGCAAGATGCCGCAGGAACGTTTGCACCAAGGCAACAGGAACATTTGCAAGCCGCAGGAATGGCAACAGGAACATTTGCAAGATGCCGCAGGAACATTTGCACAATGGCAACAGGAACATTTGCAAGATGCCGCAGGAACATTTGCACAATGGCAACAGGAACATTTGCAAGATGCCGCAGGAACATTTGCACAATGGCAACAGGAACATTTGCAAGATGCCGCAGGAGCATTTGCACAATGGCAACAGGAACATTTGCAAGATGCCGCAGGAGCATTTGCACAATGGCAACAGGAACATTGAACCAACCTAGAGCTGACGTGCTCGGGTTTGTTTGAGTGATGGTTTTGTGATGATACAATTCGCAACTACACGCACGACTCACACTAGGTTAATTTAGGTGCGGTCGGGTGCTTTTGGTACGCAGGGTTTTGAAGGCATGGGACCTCCGTGACGGTAGTGAAGGCAGCATGAAGAGAGGCGCAGGTGTAGATAGGGTGAAGAGCTGCGGGTCTTCTTATTAATCCGGCGAAAAATTATTATTAGGAACAAAATTCTTGAAGTTTACCTGCCTAGTAGACCAATGATGAAAAGGTTTGGAGAGAAACAAGGTGTGCATGTTGAGAAAGATTGGATTTGTTTGGTGTGTAGAGAGAGAGAGAGACGGAGAGAGAGTTAACTAAATGCAACTACAGACTTATACATATTACAGGTACGTATTCAAGGAAGGTTCTGTTTAACCCATTTAGTTTTTTTTTAAAACTAAATACATTTTTTTTTTTTATTTTTTTTTTTTTTTATTTAAAAAAAATACATACGTATACAGATTCATAGTAAAACATTTGGTTCTTAAGGCTAATAATAATATGTAAATTTCTTTTTAATGAAACTTCACAATTCAAAAGAGAAAATATTTCTCGTGCTTGAATTTTGGAGTGCCATTGTAAAATGCATAGTTACACAGAGTATGTTATTACAAGTACTTATATTAATAAAATATATATTCATGAAGACAAGTGGACATAATAACTGACAATATTGTCAGAGTAGGTACATATAATAAAGTTGTAACAATTTGGTGCCTGCAAATAATGCGTATGTACTTGCTTTCAATTAAATATGGTGATGAAATATTTTTAGAGATTATGTCCTAGTTTATTTTTTTTGTTGTTATTATTGTGATGGTGAATTTAAAACTTATAATTAGTGTCGGGTTGGTCTATTAGTGTTTTTATTTGGGATTTAAAAACTTTATAATTTTTTTCAGACTTGATTTTATATGGGAGAGCATTGAAAAATTTTATACCTTGATAAGCATAATGGTGTTGGGAAGCACTCGTTTTAAATTTTGGAATTTCTAAATTGCCCTGTGATCGTGGTCGGTTGTTTATGTTTGTGAATGTTATTGTTGATGAATTGAAATGATCTTTATGAGTTTGCAATAATGAGTTCTTTTTGAAAATTTTATTAAGACTGAGAACCCTAAAAGAGTCAAATAGCTGTGTTGTTGGAAATACAGATGGTTTTCGTAAGATGACTTTCAAAATCAACCTCTGTACCCTTTCTACAGGTAAGAGGTTTGTTTTGAAAGTCCCACCCCACCCGATTATACCATATTGTAGTATAGATTGGGCAAGAGAGAAATAGATAGTTTTGATCATATTAGATGATAAGATGTTTCTCAGTCTAATAAATATGTATATAAGTTTTCTTATTCTGGTTACTGTATTTTGGATTTGTTCTTTCCATTTTAAGTGTCTATCTACTATGACACCCAAATACTTTATACTATTTTTGCAAGTTATTGGTAGGCAATTTTCATCGTTGCATTCCTTTTTATTTTCACACTGTGATGAATGGATTTTAATAGTTATATTGTTCTCGACATTTTTTTCTTTCAAAGAAAAAGGAATAAAATAAGTTTTCTCCGTATTAAGTGAGAGACAATTTAGGTCAAACCATGTTTTGAGTATGTTTATATTGATATTTGCTATACTCATTGTTTCCTCCCATGATTTCCCTTTAGTGATAACTACAGTGTCGTCTGCATAAGATATGATATCTCCAACTATGGGAAGAGTGAACATTTGATTTACATATATAATAAAAAGGATAGGACCGATGACAGTTCCTTGTGGTATACCAAATGATGAGGTTTTAGGTTCACTTAGTGTATTATTTATTTTGACGTATTGTAATCTCTCTTTTAGATAGCTTTGGAACCATGACAGTACTGTTCCGTCCAATCCAATTTGCATGAGTTTCTCATTTAGTTTGGAGTGTGATATGCTATCAAATGCCTTGCGTAAGTCGATGAATATACCAAGACACTTTTCTCCATTATCTAATTTTTGTATTATTGTTGAAGTTAATTTAGCAATTGCATCTTGAGTGCTGAGATTGTCCCTAAACCCAAATTGGTTTGGGCTCATTATCTTTTTTTCTTTTATGTAATTGTTGAGTTGTTTTTTAACAATTTTTTCATAGATTTTTGCAATGTTTGATGTGAGCGCTATGGGACGATAGTTGGAGATATTTTTTTCATCTCCAGATTTATAAACAGGGGTGACAATAGTCTTCTTATAGTTGTTCGGGAATACACCCTTCTTTAGACTTACATTTATTATATGAGCAATCGGTTTGCTGATTATCTCATGAACGGCTTTTAATGTTTTTACGGTTATATTGTCATAGCCAGGGCTTGCTGATCCTCGCAAACCCATTACAGCGCTTTCGACTTCCTTATCAGTTACTGAAGCAAATGTGTGGAAACCTTCTTCAATAGTTGAGTTGTGCTCTGGTTGTTGTGTTTGTTTGTTGTCTAGGATAATATTACGAGCAAGATTAGGGCCGACATTAGCAAAATATTCATTATAAATGTTACCACACAGTTTTGGATTTTTTTCGACGTCAGTGTTGATTCCGTGATGAGTAATTTCTTTAGGTAACTTTTTTTTCGTGCTTTTGTTGGTTATTGTATTGATGATTTTCCAAAACTCTTTGCTGTCTTGACCAGCATTTTTTATTTTATTACGAAAATACTTTTCTTTTGTCAGTCTAATTAAAAGCGCAAGTTTGTTACGGTATTTCTTGTAGAAGGTGTTGATTTTTTCATCATTAGGGAATTTTCTAGACTGGTGGTAGTATTTTTCTTTATTTCTGATTGAAATTACTAGTCCATGGGTTATCCATGGCTTTATCAATCTGTGTTTAGATTTTGGTTTAGAAACAATTATTTGTGTGGATAGGTTTATGTGATTTTGGAAAACTGTTTCGAAATTCTCAGCACAGGTATTTGGATTTTCCGATTCAAATATTGATGTCCAGGTTTCCGTTTTAAGATTTGTTCTTAAAATTTCCATATTTAAATATTTTTTTTCACATTTTTTCTTGTCAATTTTGTCAGAGTTGGAACTTCTTTTATCAATGTTGGTAACAAATATACAGGTATAGTGATCGGTTATGCTGGTTTTCCATAATATTGACATGTTTTTTTCATTGTTATTTGAGTTGCACCATATGTGATCGATGCAGGAAGGAGTTTGTCCACTGACATTCCGTGTTGCATTATTTATAAATGATTTATAGTTTAGCGATGTCATTACATTTATATAATCTTCCTTTACCTTACCCTTTGCCCCAATCAAAATGTTCATGTTAAAGTCGCCTGTGACAACGTTACAAGTACCTTTTAGTTGTAGCAATAACTGTTCCAATTCTATAATAAAACTGTTAGGGTTCGATCCGTGTGTGCGGTAGATAGCTATGATATTGTATATAACTTCATTCACTTTTAAGTTCAGTTTTAGACAGTTAGCAAGCTTCATGTTGATTTCAGTGATTGTGACGTTATTGTGTTTGTTTAAGATGAAAACAGCAATACCACAGTTCTTATTAATATGTGTTGTGGACGAATAATATGTATAGTCAGGGATCTCGTACAGTGCGGTAACATTATTTATATTTAAGTGTGCTTCTGTTAAAACAATGAGGTCCGGTAAAGTTTCAAGGAGATTTAATGTTAGTACAAATTCTTCGAAATTTTTTTGCAAACTTCTGACGTTTTGGTGCAGAACAATGAATGCATTTGGAACGTTTTTTAATAGTTTATTACATTGTTTTGAGTCTTCGCAAGTGTATTGTGAAACATCTGTTAATTTATCAATTTCCTCGGTTAGAAAATCATCCATAACTTATTCATAATCGATTCTTTGCTGTGCTATGATAGACATTCTTTTCCGGTAAGTACATATTTCACTATTTGCACTATGTTGGGTATTGTTTTTGGTTCCGAATAATTTGTTGTTATTGTCACAGTTGTAGCATTTGACACTATCTTTACTTTTTTCGCATTCGCTAAATTTGTGATTTTTTGAGCAATGTATGCATCTGGGCTTATTCATTTTATTTAGGCATTTAATGGATGTGTGTCCGAAACCAACGCAATGATAGCACATTTCCAAGAACACGTGGGTAAGGGTTTGTACGTATGACAAAATGCCCCGTTCGAAAGAAGTTGGTCTTCCATGACCTATGCTCACGTCTATACGGTAGCATTTTTTCTACTTTCGAAGAACAAAAACATTGAGTACAAATAAGTTATGAAAAGTGGGAAAGGAGTAGGAAGTTGAAAGGATCCGTGAATGAAGGTTGTCCCATTTGACAAACGAAACGCCATGTGCGTAACGCATATATCCCCATTCATGGATAATTTCGAGGAAGGGAAAGGGTGACAATTGGGAACATTTGAACGAAGAAAACTGCTGAGGATTCGGCTATTTCCGAAATTCGACCTCTGAGTGGAGGTGAAACAAGGTCTACAGCAGTTATCCTGGCACATTACAAAAACAATAATTTTCTGATAACAGAAAAATAAAGGGCGTGTGATCTACACTTGGTAGGTCACACAAACATGGGGTAGATATTATTTCGTTCGCACGACTCATGGTGAATATTGTCACGTTTTCACGTCTCACGTGACAGGAATGAACGATTTACAACAAATTTTGCCCAGTATTGAAAGACAGTAACCCAATAGGTATTTAAAACAATTTAATGAGATAAATCACCCTCTCGATCAACAACCCTGTGTTGACGAGCAAACAATGAGTAGTTATGACGGACTCCCCGTGACGTGTAAAAACACAAAGATATTATGAGATTCGCATCTATAGCCGTGGATATTGTAAGGTTCCCACCTATAATAGTAGATATTGTAAGGCTCGCGCCTATAGCAGTGGATATTGTAAGGTTCACACCTATAATGTTACAAAAGTTTACGTTCGAAAATGTGGGTCCCCATTCAATACAGACGGCGGGTTGCAATGATGTAATTAATACGGCACTGCTGTAGCTTAATAAATTCATATTAGCATACGTTACAAGACTTGCCAAAAGGCGATAAACACAAATTTTTATTGAAGATCTGGCCAAGGTTTTAAACTTCAAACAAGAATAATGGTACAATAAGGGACAAAAGAAACTGATGTCATGATGAAATATTGTACCTCATAATGAAGTTGTATGTACACGGAACAATGTTAATCAAGGGACAAAACGTATTGTCACTTTTATAACAAAAAAAAAAAAAAAATCTCAGAATCCGACAAAATGTGATTCTGGAAAAAAAATAGAGCAATTGGGTTGAGCGCCATTCTAATTTTTGGAAAAAGAAGAAAAACCACTAGTAGCAACAAGGTTACTCCTGAATTGTTTCGAATCCAGCGAATGTGACCTGATAGGTGTGTTCATTTGGTGTATTTGAGACGATTCCCAATATACAACATTATTATGAATGTGTAGGATGGGGTGAGGAGGAACAAGAAAAAGGTAAGAAGAGAAAAAAAACGGGAGGATTTCCTATTATAACAGAAATCGTCGCGGCATTCTTACAATATGGTTCTGTGACCGTAGTAGCGAGCTGCGGCAATGGTCTGAAACCAATGGTTATTATACAGACTTGCACTTATGATTTTTATATTTATTTATTTATTTATTTATTTATTTATTTCAAAACATACGGCACAACATGTGCCATTTACATAATTATATTTATATATATTATAATACAATAACATAAGAAAGTGACATATAAATGTAAAGTTAAATATAAAAACAAAGGGTAAAAGAAAGGAGTTAAGGTAATGAGTAGTAAATAGAATTATGATGTATAAAATGGAAGTATAAAGTAAAAGTGTAAACTATAAAATATAAAGTATAATGTAAAAGTAAAAAGTTAAGATAAAAAGTTGAAAGGCAGGAAATAATATAAACTATAAGTTACCTTTGTAAATAATATAAAGTACAAAAGTTATAAATATAAAAAAAGTATGACAAGTAAACAGTAAGAAATGCTCTTAGGAGCCAAATATTGAAGATAACCAAAATTTAAAAAAAAAAATATAATAACATTAGGGTAGGGACGTACTGGTACGACAAAAACCCGACACAAAACAATTAAAAAAGGGGGTGATATGACAAGATGAGACGATGAGGTGGGAAAAAAAACGCGCGGATGCTGCAAGAATTGTGAAAAGGAAAGCGACGTCTTGGAGCAAGAGTTTTCCGGAACCGTTGATGATAGGAGGAAAAGGAGGCCCTTTCCCGAAGTGATCAATTTCAGGAAGAGGATGCATACAAGTTATGAAAACGGTGCCCCAAGAGGTGCTCTTGTGGTACAGCAGGCAAGGCACGCAAGATGTACAAGAACATATTAAATTATGCAAAAAGAAAAGAGTGTACAGGAGTTAGGCTACCGTTGACATTGATATGCCTTCGGGTGTAAGAATTATCTTACGAATGCCCATATGGGTGATTATTTACATTTAATATTTACAAGTAACTCACGTCATTTATGACAAGAATTATAAGACTTCTAAGGAGACCGCGTCGCACTGATTGACGACTGGCCAAGAGAGGTCAGGGGGGTAATAATGATCAGGGTTAACAAGATGCATGTTTTGCTAATTTGATAACGCCTGAGTACTTGATGTGATGGAATTTACTGATTCCGTATTTCCAATTTTGCCAATGTAAGGCATTTTGGATTTATTCCTAGGAGAAATCTTTCTATTTCTCAGGGCCTGTAGTAGTTCTTCCTTTCTTGAAGTAAAAATGTGCGGGATAATACCCAGCGTGACTTGAGGAACTTCCATGGTGTATAGGATCGTGTCAGAGTGACCTTGTGTTGGAAAAAGTGAGAACTAGACTCGCAATTGGAAAGAAATTGAACAGAGATTGACCACTGAGGCGTATTTTTTGCAAAAAAAAAAAAGCGTTTTTTATTTTTTTTTTTTTTACAAGTGTTTGGATTATTTGGAAATTTGGGCAGGGGTTTGCCTCAAATAACGTATTTTTGAGAAAAAATTCAGACGTTTTGGAAATTTGTTGAAAAATTTTTCAAAGTCCAAAAACGGAAAAAAAAATTGGGCAGGGATTTGCCTCAAAAAACGTGTTTTTGAGAAGAAATCCAGACGTTTTGGAAATTTGTTGAAAAATTTTTCAAAGTCCAAAAATGAAAAAAAAATTGGGCAGCGATTTGCCTCAAAAAACGTGATTTTGTGAAAAAATCCAGACGTTTTGGAAATTTGTTGAAAAATTTTTTCAAAGTCCAAAAACGAAAATTTCACGGGCCAGGATTCACCTTAATGGAACACGTTTTTAGAATTTATTCCGATGTTTTTGAAAAAGGTTTGCAAATTTGTGAAAGTCCGGTAAATAAAGAACGGAACGAGGTTCGCCTTAAACGAACATGTTTTTTGGAATATTTCCATTTGCTTTCCAAAGGGGAATTCTTCAGAAAAGAAAGAAATATATTTTTCTTTTATACGAGTTTTCGTGGAAGTATTTGTTTGAAGATTCAACAATGTCTTGGGGAATGGTTTTTTATTTACGTGGCTAGCCTGTAAGCCTGATTTGAGCACCACCAATTATTGGTATTTACACGCCAACTTCCTTTCGTCAGAACAAGTTGTATACAGGTGTATACGGATATAATGTTTGTTTTCCAGGAATCGACGTCAACGCGAATTAGGCATCTTTGAATTTATGTCGTATGTTTCTTTTTATGAGAAACGGACGGCAGAAATAAAAAAAATGCCCGATTGGCAAATGGCAGAAAGAATTTAATCCACTTGTTTCCCTAGGCTGCAAAATATGTCGGTATAAACAGACCAGTACTTTGCCAAATAGGTGTATTATAATATAATAGGTTAATTAACTTTCGGGAAACGAAGCGGGTAGTCGGTTATCATATGCAGGATTTTGATTGTTGAATATCGTTGTCTTAAATATTTGTGTTCATTTCCACTATTAACTTGTATTTGAAACTAGCAAATTTAGTGGGTCGACACTTGTAGACACTGTGTTATTCGTGGCGACAACTTTCTTGGTTGAACACCTTGCGTAGGAATACCGGTGATAATGTTTTGTCGAGTGACGACTCGAAAATGAAGGAATCGTGCCCGTGATAATTTAAATTGCAATTCGAAGTTACATTCGCGCCGGTGTTCTTGTTTGAAATGCTAGACGAATTGGGAATAACACAAAACATTATACATTATAGGTTATAAGTTTAAACAATAGCTGATTGAAGAACGAGACTGTGGGACCGTGAAGAGGGAGGAAAAAAAATGAGGCCTCACGTTGAAGCCAGTGTTGGCAGACGGCGCCAGTGTTAGCATACCGCTTACCTACGGCCACTAGCCAAACCAAACCTGGAAAGGACATGCAATTAATAGGCCAACGATGCTAGCTCAGGACAGCCGGCGCAAGCAAGGTTCTCTTAAAACCAGGGCGAGTGTTTGTGGTTCGCTGTGTATTCCTCCTCCTCCTTTCCTCACAATCTCCGGGGTCTCCTTCCTCAATCAGAACACAGTATTGCACGTAAAGGGTTTATTCAATTAGAAGGAGACAGGGTTATTATATTTGCCAGCATGGGCATGGTTAGCACTTTAATATCCTAACTTAACAGGGACTGTTCTCTCAAACTCTCCACACGCGTTACTGGCTTTAAGAGCGGGACGTAGCACACAAAAGAGGGCAAGGGTACAACATTCTACTCACAGCAGCAGGAAATGCGGTAGTCAGCAGACCTTCTTGTGGCACAATTCACAATATAAAATACATCGCGAGTTTTAGGTTCTCGAGTGCGCGTTAGTGCGCTCTACTTGGTCACTGCTCTCCTGCCGGCGGGCAGCGGATGAATGAATGCTTGCGCGTCGGCTCCGGGGGAGCCTGCGCGTGTCGACTCAGCGTAATGCGGGAATCTACCGAACTATTCTCGCGTAAAATGGGGGGACGGTGAATCTAGGGGGAACATTGCCACTTGTAACGTAACATTGACAAGCCCCCAAAGGGCTCACAAACTCCTCTAAAGCTCTATTTTTTTCACTGGGGTGCCATAAAAATCTACACCTGGGGTCCTAGCATGGTCGATCGATTTTTAACTTGCGATGGCTCCCGAGCAAGACTGTAGACCGCTAACGAACAAATCATAGATCGCAATGACTAGGGGTTCTAAATTTATTTGACGTAAACTGTTGTTTATTCGTTAGCGGCCTGCAGTCGTGCTCGGGAGCGATCGCAAGTTACCGACATTTTCGATAAAACCTATATCGATCGACCATGCTAGGGGGCCTGGGGTCCTAGCATGATCGATTGATACAGGTTTTATCAAAAATGTCGGTAACTTGTCATCGCTCCCGAGCGCGACTGCAGGCCGCTAACGCACAAACAATAATTCACAACGACTAAGGGTTCCTAATTTATTTGACATGAACTGTTATTTCTTCGTTAGTGGCCTGCAATCGTGCTCGGGAGCGATTTCAAGTTACCGACATTTTCGATAAAACCTATTTCGATTGACCATGCTAGGGGGGCTGGTCAGTTTTACTTTTTTGAAACTTGCAAAACCATACCTTAGCGTTTTTTTTAAGTTAAGCTACGGTTATAGAATGAAAGGTTTTTTATTTCAAAATTAATTAAAAGATATTAGGGTGAATAGATGGAAAATCACCTGTTTGGTTGCATAATGCCAAGCCGACACTTCAAAATTGTGTTCACCGTGAAAACAATAAGTTAAATATCAGTGAGATCTACTCTTGCAGGTGTTTTCGGTATTCGAACAACGTGTATTATGTAAAAGTAGGTAGTAATTTACCAGATCCAAACTGTAACAAAAATTCTAAAACATGACCATAAAATAATTCACAATTATTACAATTACTTTAGATCCAAACTGCAACAACTACGAAAATCCTGTAAAAACCTTTGCAACTTAATATTTTTATTAGGTTGCAAAGGTTTTAAGCAACTTCCGACAAAAAAAAGCTGATGACCTTGAAACAGATTTTCAAGAATTGTAGCTAAGAACTGTTTTTCTGTACCTCTGGGTTTATTAAATAACAGAAGTTCAGATTAACCCTTTCCCTGCGGGAAGCGCACCACTGCGCCACCCCTTACATGCCCTGTACGCGGGCGGCGCGTCTGTGCGCCGCGAAGTTTCTCCGGCATTATGTACACGAAACATACTTGAATATGGTAAAATTTATACTCCTAAAAATTCTCAAATCCTTACCCTACTGACATCTTGCGATATTTATCCGTAATACGTATTCTAATCAGAGTTACAGAGATTTGAAGGGACCTCTCAACTCAGAGCGAAAATTGAATCAGTTTGAATTCTTCCCGCGTCTTTACACACGCTACTGAGCAGGCGCCTCTCATAAGCACTCGTAAGATTCTCAAGCGAAGAGGCTCGCCGAGTAATACATTATTATATCGAATTAATTTTTCCTTTTTTATCAATGTGAACTATTGTGATAAACGTGGACATTTATCTGATTTGTCATATTTAAAAATAAGTTTTTTTTATAAATATACTTTCAGACTGTGGTAGAAATATAAAATTTGATCAGTATTAGATTATTTTTTTTAAACAAAAATAAGTGTTTCAGAGTGTTTTTAGTGGACAATCAAGTGTAGTGATTTTATAACTCTTTACGAAAAGTTGAAGACGCTTGAATTTTTATCAATAATTGAAATTATTTTTATTACCAACATACAAAATGTCGGGTCGTAGTCTTAATGACGACGAAATAATTAGGCAACTTTAGAAATAGATTATGATTTCCAACTTAGTGAATGTGACGAATATAACAATTACGAAGCTGCAGTTGTTTTTATTATACGGCCCTTTTTGAAGTGTGTGTCAATATTTCATTCATCCAGCCAATCGAGACATCGCACCACAGTTGAAGAGCTGTACTGCGGTATGTTGATATGCTTATTGTGTTGACCTTGAAATATTAATATGGCGGCCTGACCCAAACGTATTCATAACACTACTGAGATAAGTGTCGAAGATTTATAGAGTCCCATTGATAAACCGAATGTTTATTTACACTTGAAAAAATACTTCAAGACATAAGTGATTTATTTTTTAAAACAAATATTAAAATCCACTTGTGATTATTGTTTAAAGCCATAAATTATATTAGTGATAAATAGCCCCGCGTGTGAACGAAGTGACACATATTTTTGACGCAGAGAAAAGGTTAATAAGATAATGTTTAATTCTTGATATGGTGATACACTGTTCACACCTAACATGTTGAGTTGCCGGCTGTCGATAAGAGAGGGCTCTACAGACCGGAATCTCGACATAGACAGTATAATATAATAGACAACGTAATCTCGGCATAGACAATATAATATCATAATAGACAATGTAACATAACGTAATAATCTCGATAACGTCAGATTTCAAACAAAAAAACCGCATCATAATCGGTCCATTCATAAAGGAGCTACGATGCCACAGACATACACAGACACACAGAAAGTGAAAATAATAACATCGCTCCTTGCGTGGGTGTTAAAAAGAAAATTATGTTTATCTATCTATCTATATAAAAAAGAATGAATGACCTAAATGTACCAAACTCATACCTAATCGCCTAACGACTTTACCTATTTCATTCAAACTTTGAGGATTTGGTGGTGCATGCCCGCGAAGGTTTCTATATTGTTACGTTACAAAGTAGCAACGTTCCCCCTAGATTCACGGTCGCCCTGTTTTACGCGAGAATAGTTTCGGTAGATTCCCGCACTACGCTGAGTCGACACGCGCAGAGCCACGCGCAAGCATTTCATTCATCCGCTGCCAGCCGGCAAGGGAACAGTGACCAAAGAGAGCGCTCTAACGCGCACTCGAGAACCTAAAAACTCGCGATGTATTTTATATTGTGAATTGTGCAACCAGAAGGTCTGCTGACTACCGCATTTCCTGCTACAGTGAGTAGAATGTGCCCTTACAATCTTTTGTGTGCTACGTCCCGCTCTTAAAGCCAGCAACGCGTGTGGAGAGATTGAGAGAACAGTCCCTGTTAAGTTAGGATATTAAAGTGGTAACCATGCTCATGTGAAGTGTGCCCATATGGCAATTGTAATAACCCTGTCTCCTTCTAATTGAATAAACCCTTTACGTGCAATACTGTGTTCTGATTGAGGAAGGAGACCCCGGAGATTGTGAGGAAAGGAGGAGGAGGAATACACAGCGAACCACAAACACTCGCCCTGGTTTTAAGAGAACCTTGCTTGCGCCGGCTGTCCTGAGCTAGCATCGTTGGCCAATTAATTGCATGTCCTTTCCAGGTTTGGTTTGGCTAGTGGCCGTAGGCCAGCGGTATGCCAACACTGGCGCCGTATGCCAACACTGACGCAAACAATATATACTGGTGAGCTCAGGCATTATGAAATTCGTATTGAAAAAATTCAATAGGTGGCGCGCGAGCCGTATGAAAACTGAATGTACCGGGACCGAATTAATGGAATGCGGGAGGGAGAAGAAGAGGGGAACTCGGGAGGGTGGAGAGGAACTCAGGAGGGGGGTTTGAGGGACGGGAGAAGCGGGCAAAGGGAGTGGGGAGAGGTAGGCGGAGTGGGAACGCGAGAGGGGAAGAGGACGTAGGAGAGGAAAGGGAGGCGGAAGGGGAACGGGACCAATGGAAAAGGACACGCAGGGAGAAACAATTTCTTTATTAAGTGGCGTAGTTGCGCATACCGGGAACTCGCTGTAATAATATAAATGGAGCGACCGATAGACGTGATTTTATAATTGGAGGACTGGGAACTGACATAGGCTACTTTTCATCTCGGAAAATAAATTTCATTCCCGTAGGAAAATTCTTTATACAGCAATTTCCCCCCAATACCATGCGAATGAAGCCGCGGGTAAAAGCTAGTGTGGAGGACGAACAAAGGACACTATTCTGCATCGTCTGGCCACCCGATTGGTCCCTCAGGCACCAATTGGATGCAGACCTTTCCTCAAGCAACTTGCCTTGCTTGCATCAAAAACTAACGATTCATTCTGCTTTAACTCTCGGTCAGGAGTCGCTGGTCTTTAATATTTGTTCGCCCTTTACATTACTTTATTATTGCATATATTTAAATTGGAGATTTATGTGTCTGTAAATAGTGTTAATAAACTTGTAAGTATTGAATCGTCTTACTTATTCGCTTTGCCATCTACACACTTACACAATAAGCACATAACCCCCAAAGTGGTGACCCCTGTGAATAAACGAAATACGCGAAATAATATCTAATTTGCAATCGTAATCAACACGAATTTAACTATAAAGTGAACCAACAACCAAGCCTCTTGACCGAAAGTTTAAGGCAGAATCCCTGGCGAATTTAATCTGTGAGTATCTTTATAATTTCTATTATCACTACTACAATAATTTATATTATATTGACATATTTTAAACATTCATATCGTAAATTACGATTTATTCTTACTTGCCAATATTTATTGTTAAAATTTTGTTGTTGCAATCAATTATCGCCCGGTCATCAATACTTTAAATTAATATTACCTACAACCAGTAACAAAGTACTACTCACACTGTTTTCAAATAATAAATTTATGTCGACCTATAATAAAAAACATTTTTTGCAACGGATTAAGCTTGCGTAAATTTACATTTCAGGCAATCCATCATCGAGGAATCTTCAGCCAAATACCTATCGAGCACCTGAAGCCTGCGTCCGGAAACAAGCAGCCGCACAGAGCTGACCCATCATCTCGGGCCTCTATCATTCCAGCACTAGGCAATCAGCTTCGACGCACGGCGAATTTACTTTAAAAAAGTATCCTTTTTAAACTTCTATAAGGTACTGTATCGCACCCCACAATATAGTGTCCTTTTGAAGATTGTATTTCAGGTTTTTAAATTAATATTTTATTGTCGCAAAAAAAATATTTTCCAATGGTGTTCAGTATCTTAATCCACGGAAATATGTCTACCGACGAAGCAAACTCCTCAAATTATTCAAGCAAACCTCAAGATGCTCCTGAATTACATCGTATTGACGTCAAACTACCAGCCCTCTGGAAACAACATATCCTTCTCTGGTTTATTCAGGCTGAAGCTCAGTTCACCAACGCCTGAATAACCAGCGATTCCACCAAGTATTTCACCATCATAGCATCGTTGGATGCCGAAGCACTAAAAACAGTCAGCGACCTGGTCACATCTCCGCCTGTTCAAGACAAATACCTAACGCCAAAAAACACGCTCATCTCCAGGTATCAGGAATCGGAAGATAAACGACTCACGCGTCTTCTGACAGAATTACAGTTGGGAGACAGGAAACCCTCCGAACTACTCCGCCACATCAAAGAATTGGCAGGTCCGGGTCTCACCGACAACGCAATCACTCGTGCAATCTGGATGCAATGACTTCCGCAAAATGTTCAAGCTATCCTTTCTATATTACCGGAAGAACAACTCTCTATAATGGCAGTAGTGTCGACAACTCACATCAAGGATTTCTCACCACTTCCAGCAAGAAACTCCTCATCACGCTTCAAAAACAAATCGCAGATTTAACCAGCGAAATCGAGCATTTGAAGTCACAACATGGTCGAGGCTCACAACACCAGTCTCGCCGACAAACATTCTCTCGCCAGAAATCAGGCGACAATAATTATTCGCCAACTCGTGCGAACTACTCACCAGACGGAACTCGTCTCAACAAAATGGAACTACAAACCAATATTGTTTTTACCACAATCAATTTGGAATAAAAGCCTACAAATGTATAGCGCCGTGCAAATTCAATTCGAAAAATCATCGCCCTAATTGCGATATTTCAAAAATCTTCAACAACTTTGGCACAACAATCATAATTCACGGACGCGCGGTGTGAAGCATGTCGCCGTTTTCACTCACAGAAGTATCACGCTACGACAACTAGTCTAGCTAACTCTGCTCCTGTTCAACCAGAACAGGCAGAGGGTCTTGCCTCTGTTCAACCAAAACAAGCAACCAAACCGGTTTCGCGGCAGCAACTAGCCCCCGCAAACCAACTCCACCATTGCTTACCGCACCTCGCGGCAATGCTGGATCCAGCATAATTTTTCGGTTCTGCACGTAATAACGTATCGTCACTTGGAGACACCAGAAAAAACAAAACTTGCACCTACGGCTTGACTACTTCCAGAGCAAACAACATTACACAGCTCCTGCAAAAACATGTCCAAAACCATTGCCCCTAACACTCGACAACAACCAGCAATCAGTCGCATCGCGATGTTACTCAAGAAAGAAGAAAGAAGAAAAAAATATTTTTCTACTAAAAAAAAAAAACAACAATAATAATAAAATAATTTTTTGTGCACTTCCTTATAAAAAAAACAAACAAAAACATTTTTTCTAATAGCAATTATCCCTGTCATAACTTAACTGAATTTAAATTAACATTGTAATAGTTGGTCGACTCTTACCCCCCCTTATTAATTAAACTTTAGGAATATAATCCTTCTTGACTAACTCTGTACGTAGAGTTCGTCGCCTCCATGGTCCCGAATTCGTATGCGTAGCCTTGTAGTTCCGTCGCTCACTCTTCTTTCCCCTTCATTCCTTTGGCAGCGCCTCGACACCCCTTTACGTAATACGTTTTAGGTATACGTGGCGAGATGCTCTCAATTAATCAACTTGTAATTAACCCCTTAACGTTGTGTCATTTTTTGTTTTAAAGGATTGATATGGTTAATCCAATTTAATTAATAATTTGTTTGTGGTAAACCCTTTGTTCTTTTAGGTATGGCGTGTTACAATTCACTAGGGTCCGATTTACAATGACTGACTCTAGCTAACTTGAAAATAACTAATGCTATCGTTCGTGCAACTTCCTCCCCTACTAACGTCCGTTCTATACTTGTTTGTTGATGATTATTTCTTCTGAATTAACCCGCGTCATCCTCCCTAGTACCTAGTACATAAATATACTTTTATACATTTAGTTGGGAAGATCCTACCTTTAGCTTAACGCAGCGTATCCTCTGCTGTTCTTGGGGTGCTAACACATAAAATAATTTGACATTGTGCTCTAGCTACGGATTTTCAATCAAAATTCAGTCAATACAGGCCCGGGATGCACAAATTCTAGTCACAGTTGTAAGTGAAGTTTGTTAGTTAGTTTTGGGTTTGAGTAGGTATTTTTGGGAGATTATTAGGGATTGACATGAAACAAAATATGTCTTGCTTCAATTGGACTCCTCCATTTCCGCAACTGACTTGGTGAGGTTCAATTAAAACCGCCCGGTCAGCCTCCAATTCCATCACCTCCAGAGAATATTTTTGTGGTCGCAAGCGACGAATGAAAAATCGACATGTTTTGCTTCCTGTCGGGAAAGGGTTTGATGTGTATTTCCGGTTCGTAGGGTGATAGTGGGAGTGTTCTCAACCAATGCGCCGCCAAATTATAATGGTGATAATGTTAATGTTGCTTGATGAAATGTCATCTCTTATCGCTTGATGTGAGGATCTGCTTCGAATTATGGTGTGTTAGCCGATGTCCGGAAGTATTCAGGATTGCTTGGGTGGCACGAGGTTTTAGATCGTGACATCCTCTAAGCCGAATTGATGATGATGATGATGATGCTGTAGAAGTCTTTCAGCATGTCGATGAGTAGAGTTCCGTTCACTCCTATAGCATCGAACATGAACATTAAACCGAAGTGGATTAGACAAGCGGCAATGTCAGGAGGTCGGTGGAGCCGCTCCCCCCTCTGATCTCGTGAAGTTTGAATTTAGTAAAGGTGGATTTTGATGTCATCGACCCTCGCCTTTGCAGTCACACAGCTCCCCAACAGTCCCGTTCTCCGTCCAGCACACCGCCTCGAACCAGTAGAAATGATGCTTACGTTTTCCTAGGCACGTTATAAACATGCGTCAGCCTTCAGCCGCGGTGATCATCGGTATTTGATTTGAATGAAAATACTTCCCCTCGCATGACGGGGACGGTCCCCCATTTAGCGTCACGGGCATCCGCCCTACGATAGGTGATATTCCAAGCTCATCTCAAATATCAGCTCGGAGAAGGAATGTCAAGCTCGGCTTCCAGGGTGCTGGGTCCAGGAATGAATGGCACAGGGTCGTGAATCCGGCTTCCATTCCTTCTATTTCCCCTGCTACGCTTTCGTCCAAAGTACATTCCCAACCTGATGCTGGATTATTCTAATTTGTGAATGAATGAATTCTTATTTTGAGAAAAATTATGAAAATTTATCCGGTTTCCGACAAAGAGCCGCCGATAGATTGCTAAAACAACTCTGAATGTCATGTTCTCTTCGTTCCGCTGACAAGGTAACTTCCCACGAGCGTAACCAAAGAGTAGTGAAGCCAACGCGAATTTCGTCACTTCTTTTCCTTCATTACGGAGGTAGCCCGGCCAGATCGCTTTCTCCGTCCTGTATTTAATTGACCTCCCGCGACAGCGACTCTTATCAGCTGATACCTCTGGAGGGGGGTGGAGGGGGGAGTTATGGGAGCACGTCCTTTGCCTTCCAGACGTCTCCCAATACCTGTATGACGATACATGTGATAGCATATACGTCGACATCATGAAAGGGCTCCTGCCTCGCACTCAACTGCTTCAGGCCCGTCCAGAGACACAGGTTTCCAAGCCTTCATCACAAAAGATTCCAATTTAATTGAACCGAGCCTGTAATCATCGCTTGCTTCGCCTCCACATTTGGGAAATAGTGTAGCCCACCAGCAAATCGTTCACTTTGCCCCCGATCATAACTGCATAAAGTGTAACCTACATTCATGGAATAGGGAAGCTTAACTCAAAATTTACTCCAGCAATCACCAGTTTCAGTGCCGTAACTCGTTCGGTTAAATTTGAAGGAAGGAAATTTGCTAAATAATAATAGCAGAGCGCGTCGCGCGCGATGTCTGAATACCTACTGATGGTCTCGTTCAATCGCAAATACTAAGGATTTAAGATAGAATGTAAATTTTGTATAAAATATACCTAACGTAAAGTGCTATGCACACTTCCAAGCGTGAGTTTAAACGAAGTCAAAAGCTAGCTTATGTAGGTCTCTACATAACAGTTCTCCTGAGATCCCTGAATTTTGAGGTAAAAGGCGTGGGGTTTTATTTTTTTTTGAAATGGGAATTCTATTGTATACATTTGTTAGTAAACAGAAGCCTCATGCAAAGCATCCTTTTTCCAAATCAATATAGCTAGTACGTACAGACCTTGCCTAACAAATATCTTCAATTACTGAGTAAATTCTAAAATGTTTTTGAGAATAGGTATTCCTAATGTTATGTTATTTATTATATCCAAATAACCCCTAACCTAGTATTTCTGATGTAATGTCTCGCAACACAATCGTAAGATACATAAATACCTCTTGTCCGTTAAAATTAACAAAACATCCCCAAAAGACCCTCTCCCCTTACAATCTTTGCACCTCGGCGACACCATTATGGTTATTGGTTTGAAAACTTCTTTAGCACCGTTGTGATTTGAAACTAGATGAAACGAAACGTGCGACACTAAACACAGCTATAGAATTTATCCTGAGAGAGAATGAGATACTATAATCGGTCTCCTCTTTGTGAGGTGCTTCGTAGCCTCCCCACTCCTGTCTCCTTGTGTTTTCTGAAGGTTTCACTTCTACCGCATGTAAACTGCACAACTGTAATTTCTTTGTTTTTAAAATGCTGACAGCTATTTTTTTTAAATGAGACTTCTTTAACACCGTTGTGATTTGAAACTAGATGAAACGAAACGAAGGACACTTAACACATCCATAGGATTTGTCCTGCGAGAGAATGAGGAACTTTAATCGGTCTCCTCTTTGTGAAGTGCTTCGTAACCCATCGACCTTCTCTTCGTGCGGTGCTTCGTAGAATAAAATGTGAAATAATTTTAACACTTGGTAACGATATTATAATAAATAAACCTCACAATTAACGTATTCCTGATAATCTACATTAGTCTTAAATTCGTCATTCTTCTGAAGTTTAGTTTTCAGAAGGTTTCACCTCTACCGCATGCGGATTGCACTCTGATTCCGCACATCCCATCGACTAGACAGGGAACCCGCCTAAAATGTCTAGTTACACAAAATTAAATGTTAGCTATTGCCCGAAGTGTCAAAAGAAAGGAAGTATAAATTTATGACCCAAACCCAAAACAATCGCTCACTATAAAGTATCTCAGCATGATCTTGGGTAGGCCACTCTCCAAAACCTAGAATTAAACTTGGCTTTTGTTTCTTTTTTTCGCAAGGCCCGTACTAAATACGTAATGCAAATTTTTTTAACAAACTTACCAAATCCTCCATGCTGCACAACACACTGAAAGCACTCTTGAAAACACAAGCCATTTCCACAAACCATCATGCAACTACTCATTTCAAAACCAACTCTCGCGCCTAGGTTCAAATAGAATCTCCGTCTCATGACCTTTCCCATTTATAAAACTCAATTTTCTGAATAAATTCTGCCAATACACGAACTATCTCCGGTTCACCCGCACCGAACTAACTACTGTTATTCTTCCCTGAATAACTGCAAAATGATCGTCCTCCGCGAACTTTTCCTGACTCTCTAAAAATCCGTCCGTCCCCGAGGCCGAATCTACCCTGACTCCATTATTTAAAATTTAATTTTCCCTTTAAATTTTGTCAATAAGTGAATTATTTTCCGTTTACACGTCCGAACTACTGTTATTATTTCCTGTATAACCGCGACTCTGAAACACGTCCGTCTTCGAGACCGAAATTACCCTGACTCTCTTTATTTAAAATTTAATTTTCCATTTAAATTTTATCAATAAGTGAATTATTTTCCGTTTACACATCCGAACTACTGTTATTATTCCCTGTATAACCGCGACTCTGAACCACGTCCGTCTTCGAGACCGAATCTACCCTGACTGTCTTTATTTAAAATTAATTTTCCCTTTAAATTTTGTCAATAAGTGAATTATTTTCCGTTTACACGTCCGAACTACTGTTATTATTTCCTGTATAACCGCGACTCTGAAACACATCCGTCTTCGAGACCGAAATTACCCTGACTCCCTTTATTTAAAATTTGATTTCACTTCTTTTCCTTCCCTGCCCGTGTGAGTCGTCCAAGTCCCCTTTTTTATTATCTTCTTCTCTAAAAATCCTTCAAATATTGTTAAATCTCATGGCGGTATATTTAACTTAATGACCGAACTTGTCAAATTTAATCACCATTTTCGAAGAATTCTGACGTTGTTCCATGTTTTTTAGTTTTTTGTTGCAGTTTCAGACCTTCAAAATAGTAATTAATCATCATGTACTTGAAAAGCTAGAACACTTTCTAAAACAGAGCCCAGTGACGTACCTAATGGACTCGACCCTCACATGTGGCACTGTTTTGTAAGAAATGTTACATCCCTTTAGTCTATTTTTTTGTGGCTTTTGCTGGGGTCGCCTGGGCGGATCCATAAATCAGCCCCGTAGATACTTGTGTTTCAGAAATTATTTCAAGTTGTACAGCGCTCTTAGAAAACGGCGCCGTTCAAACCACCCAAGTATTATTATTATTAAGGCGAGTTCATCACAACATCATGCATTTATTTTCAAGTCGTCAAATTTACTGCATTCCTAACACTATTATTATTTGTTCAAAATGAGTTTATCGCTTAAAAATAAATATTATTACCAAGTAATTAGCGAGCGCACAGTCTACTTATACAGAAATGTTATTTACTTAAAATCAACAATAGGCAGCGAACACTATTATTATTAGCATTACGAGCTCTTTCAATGTAAACATTAGGTACCTATGTACTCCAGTCCTTTAATGCGCTGCGCTTCTTACCTATCATGAGTCATTTATTTTCTAACAGTTACTCATTGCAATCAACTTGAGCTGTTATTAATTTCAATTAGAGTTAGAAACTTTTTTAAATATTATCTTCTTTTATCTATTAATATTTTACCAAATAAGTCTGATAAAATAATTTTTCAAAATTTTCAAATATTTAAACAAAATTATTATAATTAATTAAAACTCAACTCAATTCAAACTTTGTTATATCTCAGCCAATATAAGAGACTAATACATTGCCATAATAGGTACATTTCTTGAATTTTCTAACAATTCACTTTCCATGCCCACAGGTCCCGACGTTGACCAACCCCCGGAGCCTTCTCACTAGGGGTTGTAATGGTGTAGGACTCTTCGGGAAGACGCTGTTGTGGATGACGAACAAAGGACACTATTCTGCATCGTCTGGCCACCGATTGGTCCCTTAGGCACCAATTGGATGTAGACCTATCCTCAAGCAACTTGCCTCGCTTGCATCAAAAACTAACGATTCATTCTGCTTTAACTCTCGGTCTTTAATATTTGTTCGCCCTTCACATTACTTTATTATTGCATATATTTAAATTGGAGATTTATGTGTCTGTAAATAGTGTTAATAAACTTGTAAGTATTGAATCGTCTTACTTATTCGCTTTGCCATCTACACACTTACACAATAAACACATAACCCCCAAACTAGTAATGTTATAAAATAAGTTTGTTTTTTAGATATCCTAAAATTTCTTTAAAACCCACATAAATAAATCTAGGTACCTACAGCAGTAGATTAAAATTGCCCAACATTTTATTTCTTAATTTTTTCGGAAAACTAATTTTTTTCAGTTGTTACACTTTGGAACTCAGGTATCGAAGTACATATTTCCAAAATTAATAAGGCTGTGTTAAACACAAGAACACAAACATTATAATTTACCAATTTACGCAAAGATTTGAACTAACCAGGCTTTCGCGCTTTACATTAATTTAACGGTTGTATTTAGCGGGAGGTGAGGAGGAGGCAGGAGGGAGTGTTGGCAGGAAAATAAGGCTACACAACACCTGTTCCGGTTCTAATTCTCTTACCTGATCCCAGGGTCTGATTAACACGGTAAGTTGATTATGAAGGATCAACATTTTATAATGTGAGCTCTTGCCGGATTTGCTTCGTGACCTTTTTAATAATCTTCGCAATGTTAAAAGTCACAGTCAAAGTCGTCAGGGTGAATCGTTTAAGCAAACAACTGTGGGTTAGATGGATACCTAATGGGGGAAGGATAGGGTAAGCAAAATACCTTGTTACTCCCATCTGATCTTTGAACGAACTGAAAATTTAACCACAATGTAATGTCCTGCCATTAATTATTTGTACGTAGGGATACTCGTGTGCCTCACAAGATTTTATGGATTACCTGATTAGGTATTAGAGGTTTTTTTACATTACCTCCACACATGAGACCCTGACGAAAATAATTCCCGTCAGGACCTATGTCATCTTTGGGGATGCTGTGTGGAGCGTCTTTTTAGGGAAAGGAAGGAGAGAAAGTTCTGAGAAAGGAAAAGGTATAAGGGGTGGATAGGAATCTGGGCAGTGGCGGTTCGTGGTCTTTTTAACAGGGGGTTCAGAAATTCAAGAGAAGATATATCTAATCAAAATGTATTTATGTTGTCCTTCGTCAAACCATCGATGTCGAATACAGCGTTACTCACACAACATAAGTGGGAGAGGTACCTACCTACTATTGTTTTCAAATCACTCAACACAATTATTAATAATAACGAGAAAACGACAAAAATTAAATTCTTTTTGTGTTTTTTTTTTCAATATACGTTGCTAATTATTATTGTTTTTTCAACAAGAATAATTACGTATGTATATATATATATATATATATATATATATATATATATATATATATATATATATATATATATATATATATATATATATATATATATATATATATATATACATAACACCGTCTATTTGGCGACCAGCATGGGCAAATATGCATCTAAAGTGGCGACCACCGACATTTGGCGACCGATATACGGTCGCCACTTTATTTTTCGAAATTTTTACACAGTTCATAGTACATGTCGTCACAAGCATTTTGGCAAAAATTGTCCTGGTAGCCAAATTGGGCGTGAAGTGGATGATTTCGAATATTAAAGTTCCGCCATCTGTCGCTACGCAGCTAGGCGCTAGGTGATATACACGGCCATGTATACTGCCCTTCATCCTACCGACAATTAGGCGACCGGTGTGACATAACATGCCGCCTTTCATTCCTAGCATTTACACGCCACCGATGGCGTTGCAAATGTGTTGGGAAACAACGTTGCCGGTCAATTTCAACTCCCGTACAAGAGTTGAGGTGCACGTGGCGGTGGCGTGTTTTGCGACGTTGCCGCCGCGCTTATTTACCCGGTTGCCTCGAATGTTTTGCCTTTTAAAATTTTATCGTGATCAATCGTATTATCGTATACCGAGCATTAACGTACATTATGTGATTTGGAGTGTAGGTATTTGGCGACCGACCATTTTAGTGCCTTAATTACAATACATTATTGGTTACGGTTGACTCAATGAAACGGAATAAAATAATTGAAAGAATAACAGAAATGCAATATCAAGATGATTCTTTGGAGTCATACCTACCTATGACATAGAATTCGGATAATCTGAGGTACTTGCCTTCAATTAATAATTCTTCTTTTCGGTCATTTATACGGTCAAATTTACTTCTTTAAAATTCCCTATTCTTATTTTACAGGAGTTCACTTACTCTGACGGTGATGGTGGGATACGACCCAAATCCCATGTGTGAAACAAAAGGCGAGCTCACCAATTAATTTTAATCGAAAAAATAAAAATATTGCATGGATGATTCATCTAATCAAAACGACCCACGAACATTGTTTCCACAAAACTTCAACGTGTTGACCAAATCGAAGAAGAAAATTGATATAGAAATAACGAAAAATAAATTCAGTGCGCAGATCACATGCCGTAGAAATGAAACCTTCAGAAAACTAAAGTAGGCAAGAGTGGGTAGGCTACGAAGCACCGCACAAAGAGGAGACCGATTATTCTATCTTAGGGGCATACATTAATTGAGCTCAAAATGGGGGGTGGGGGTCCAGTAAAATCTCACCAAATCTTGAACAGTTTTTCAGCATATTGTCGCGATCATATTTACCACAACGGGGGGGGGGGGGGGGGGGGGTAACGGGGTAGCATTGGGGGGGTTGGGATAGGGTGGGACCCCAGATACACAACTGATGTCTCGTGAGGGGAGAGGGGGGGGGCACCAAATCTCACCAAAGGGGGGGGGGGGGTTAAATTGGAAAATTAACTGCTCACGTTATTAATGTATGCCCCCTTATTCTCTCGCAGTCTAAATCCTATAGATGTATGTGTTTGCCTCTTTTTAGTGTCGCTAATTTTCGTTTCATCGAGTGTCAAATCACAACGGTGTTAAAGATGTTTTTACTTCAAAATAGTACTGCCAGATTTTGTTTTTATTTCGAAAAGGACTTAGGACAGGTGGTTTTAAAAATTTGAAGGAGTCATCAAAAATTAAAAATTTTAAGTTAATTTTCACGTTCTGTGTAAGTTCTATTCAAGTTCTGTTGTTATAACAATGAACTTGAATACAACTTACACAGATTGTGAAAATTAACTTCAAATATTTGAAGAATCTGTCATTTTTTTTTACAACCCGTTAATTATAATTTTAATTGTTCGAGGCGTGTTTTCAGAAACATTGTATTCGAGGAAACAACATCGAAAACAATGCGACTAAATTTAATATAAATGTTTTTGTTTTTTACTTTAGTTTCACACAGGAGGCCCTGAAGAAAATAATTACCTCAGGGCCTATGTCATCTTTGTGGACGCTGCGTATAGGAAAGGAAGGGGAGGAAGCTATGGGAAGGAAAAGGATTTTAGGGGTGGGTAAGAATCTAGGGTTCAGTTTGTCAAGGAGTGACGGACGTATGAATCCATCCCTCCCACTGCGGTGCAAGGCAATGTTCCGAGAGAGTGCGGCTGGAGAAGTTAAAGGGACTTCCTTAACCACTCTCACCCGATCCGACCTGTCGTGCTGCTGGTTGGCAGACGCATTCGCCACCAAGACCCGAACAAACCACACCCCATGAATCATTAGATGAAGTCGTAGGTGAAAATATTGAAATGAACCAGAACCCACCACATCAAATGCATCACAACCATATAAAAGTTTCTTAAATCCTTATCAGACAGTCGCGAGTAAACATACTACAGTAAAAAATTTTAGAGTGTGCAATTCACACGCGGTAGAAGTGAAACCTCCAGAAAAACTAAAGTAGACAAGAGCGGGAAGGCTACGAAGAAGTGCACAAAGAGGAGACCGATTATACTATCTCATTCTCTTGCAGGCTAAATTATATAGGTGTATGTGTTTGACTCCTTTTATTGTCGCTATTTTTCGTTTCATCGAGTTTCAAATCCAAAACGGTGCTAAAGAAGTTTTCACTTCAAAATACAAATGTGCAGTTCACATGCAGTAGAAGTGAAACCTCAGAAAACTCTAGACAAGGGTGGGGAGACGACAACGAAGCACCGCGCGAAGAGGAGACTGAATAGCTACGAAGCACCGTACAAAGAAGAGACCGATTAGTCTATCGCATTCTCTTGCAGGCTTAATCCTATGGATGTATGTCTTTATCTCTTTTTAATGTTGCTATTTTTCGTTTTATCGAATTTCAAATCACAACGGTGCTAAAGAAGTTTACACGTACTCGAGTTTAATTTATGTACCTACATCATTTCTAAATATTTAAATTTTTAAAATTAGTAAGATATACATAATAAAAAAATGCTCGTACATCTATGGAATTTAGCCAACGAGAGAATAAGAGTATAATCGGTCTCCTCTTTGTGCGGTGCTTCGTAGCCACTCCTCCCACTGTATTCTAATTTATTTTCTGAAGGTTTCACTTTTAATTGCGTACTCGGATTTTTTAAAATTGTTTCGGATACCTATTTAGCTACCTTTTATTATATTTTTTTAATTTTTTTTAAACGTTTTATCTTCATGTACATAAGAAGATGAACATTCATTATAAGTGATAATTAAATCCTTTTTTTACTTTGGTAGAAAGCAGTCACTTTGTGGTTTGACAAAGATATTAATTGAAATAAAACAATCACTTAGTTTGTAACCACGATTCATCCATTAACCTTTTTTATACCGACCGGTTTCGCTTAACCTGCGCATCAGCGTTATTTCATTATATCTACTTTATCGCGTTGAAACCAAGCTCACGCACACTAACGAAATTCAAAACAATAAGCGCACAGAAAGACTGCGTGCCGCATGGCCGACCCGAAGAGCTTCGGCATTCTTCGCAAATATTCCGAAGCTTTGGTTCCAGCGGTAGTAAGGTTTGAACAAGATATTATTAAGTAATAATATTTCTCTTCTAAAATGTAACCATTAGTCAAAGGGTCAGCTATGCGTCTGGTGTGACATTATCTTGTTCGAGCCCTTGGGATGTACCTTTTTGACATTATTATTTGTTTGTCACCCATTGATCGAAGTTGTCACGACAGTAAATGGCGATATTGGCGATCCACGCCGCAGAGTGTTTCTTGTGTGTTAATTATTATTATTGGATTATTGCGTTATTATTATTATCTTTGGAAGGTTGAGTATTTTTAAATGGATATCACACCCACCCTTTCCACTAATCTTCTAATAGATGTAATATCAATAGTAATGGAGTGTAAAATGCTTCTAAAAATATTGATACCAGAATAATTCTATAATAATTGGATAATTACTAGAGCGCCGTTTTAGTTATGTTGCGTTGTACAATTTATTATGAGTTCCTAGGCTATATGTATTTTTATTATTTGAATTTACAAACAGATACATAAAACATACCTACTTACCTGGCAGGTCAATTGACTATATTAAACTCTAGACATCAGCATGTTTTTACATCGCACGATATTTTTACTATTACAGTTACATGATATTTTTAGATACTTAGCAAATAATGTAAAATTATGCATGATGTCTAGATTTTTTTTTAAATATAATATCAACCTTTCGTTTTTTATGAATGGCTTGGTGAACCACCTATAACTTGAGGCACCGGCCGCGCCTGGTAGGAATCAGAGGTTTAGTGTATCCAGGAGTGACGGACGTATGAGTCCATCCCTCCAATAGCTGTGCAAAGCGATGGGTCGAGAGAGTCCTGCTGAAAAGGTCGAAAGGCCTCCCTCAACCAGTCTCTCTCCGCCACGCAGTAGGTGGGCAGGCGCATCCGCTGCCAAGACCTTACCCAATGAGTTCGGGCACCCCTGCTAAGTCACCAAACGTAGTGAACCTCTTGGGGGTGACCTATGGCAGAGGTGTTGGTTATCCAATAAATGGTTCCCGGGGCGGCGGTACCCATACCCGCCTCCCAAATTGAAATGCCACACGTCTTCTCGTTCATTCGCTCTACAATCCATCCGAGCGTTCCTTTCGTAATTTTACTCATTACGTTTACATTGGCCTTGCATTCTTCGCGGATCTCCACGTTTCTCCCAAGTTCGTACATGGTTTTACCATACTCACGCCTCAGGAATCGCAATTCTACAGCATTCAGCCTACTTTCCTTCCTTTGCTTCCTTCCTCTTCCTTCCTCTACCAGTTCCATGCCTCACAGCCATACATGGGGGTCGGTTCCAGCACTCTATTATGGATAGCTGGCTTCGCTTCTTTGGACAGTTTTTTTGTTGGCGCCACTGGCGTTCTATCCTCCGTTAATGGAGTTACCTACATTTAACCTTGTTTCACATATCTCTATCAGCCTTCCCATCTAACGTAAACACACTTCCCAAATATACTTCCCAAATATACTTCACAATACATACTTCAAAAACTTATCCACCTGCTCCAAGTATTCATCATTCACAACTAAGTTTCACATTGTTTTCGTATCAAACACCACGATTTTAGACTTACTTACATTCATCATTAACTCATTCTTCATACATATTAAATTATCTGTCTAGGTACATTTAAATTAAATATCTAAGCATAGTTTTCTATGTTTTCATATTGTTTAATCCAAAAAATCCCAAGCATTTGGGGCATGGCAAATAATCATTAAATGAGGAATGGTATTTTCTTGTAATGGGTTTTTTGTATTCCTGATAATTTTGTACATAATCTCCCGTTTTATGCAATTTAGCAGAAGACCTTTTCTTTCCTTGCCATTCATTATTGTCAGGATATTTTGAATTTCACATTCTATCTCGTGGTTTCTAAAAATATGCCTCGAGTCCTTTTCGAAATAAAAACAAAAATCCGGCATTCGACCTCTTTTGAAGTGAAAACTTTTGTAGCACCGTTGTGATTTGAAACTCGATGAAACTAAAAATAGCGACACTAAAAAGAGGCTAAAACATACATCTATAGGACTACAAGAGAATAAGATAATAATCGGGCTTCTCTTTGTGCGGTGCTTCGTAGCCTATCCACTCTTGTCTACTTTCGTTTTCTGAAGGTTTCATTTCTACGGCGTGTGAACTGCGCCCTGTATTTTTTTTGTTATTTCTTTATCAATTTTCTTCTTGGATTTGGTCAATACGTTAAAGTTTTGTGGAAACGACGAACGAAGGTCGTTTTCAGAATGGGGGGTGAGGTTTGTCTAGGTCTTGGAGGCGGATGACCGGGACACACTGAACCCCAGATTCCTACCCACCCTTTAAACCCCTTTCCTTAAAATAATTTTCCTCTCCTTCCTTTCCTTCAAAAGCTCTCCGCACAACATACCCAAAGATGAATAATTTCCCTCAGGGTCTTCTGTGTGGAGCTCATGTAAAAAAAAAGAAAAAAAAAGTACGAGATTTTAAATTAGTGACTGGTTATTCGTAACCCAATAATGATTGTCTTTCTTAAAAAAAATTGTGCCTTTATTGCACTTGTCAATTGCTACCTATCGCAATAAGGAGCCAATTTTATGCATCCCGAATAATTATTGGTAACTAAAATAACCTAGTTCCTGTTCACTCTATATATTTTTTTTTCATTAGCTCCACACTGCAGGCCCTGAGGAAAACAATTTCCCTCAAGGCCTATGTCATCTTTGGGGATGTTGTGTGGAGGGTATTTTTGGGGAAAGGAAGGAGAGGAAGTTTTGGGAAATAAAAAAGTATGAAGGGTAGTTAGGAATCTGGGGGTCAATGTGTCCAGGAGTGACAGACATATGAATCCATCCCTCCCACTGTGATATAAGGCGTGGATCGATAGTCCGGTTGGAGAGATGAAAAGGTCTCCCTCAACCAGTCTCTCCTGGTCCGGCCCGCCATGTAGTAGGTGGGCAAATGCATAGGCTGCCAAGACCTAGACACAGCTCACTCCGTGAACCCGGGCACCCCCGCTAAGACACCAAACATGTCTAACCACTTGGTGTGACCTATGGCAGGGCTGTTAGTTATCTTGTAAATGGTTCCCGGGGCGGCGGTACCCACACCTGCCTCCCAAATTTTTAATTTGATTGTTGTTTTTCCTCCCAAATATAAAATGATATAATAACAGTCTACCGTTTTGACTTCTTGGGATTCTGTTTTGGTTTCCTTCAAAATAATATTTATGTAACCAATCATTATGTACCTACGATAGATAGACCGTTGGCAAATCGAGAACGAATTAAAAGGATTCTGAAAGCATCGTAATTTAAACGTACTGCATTCAGGAATATACGGAGGTCGTCAAATGTTCGTAATGAACGGACGCCCTAAATATGGAATGAAGTGTGATATACGTACGATATACGCGGTTGCCAAAACGGCGGCAATATGAAAGGACGCCCAAAAGACTCTAAAGTATACGTACCTATCAAAAATTTGAATACCCTCAAAACACAATTTCTGGATAATTCTTTTACTATCACTCTTTTGTCAACCTAAAAACATGTGAACATTCACAGCAATTTTATTTAAAACCCTACCGTAAGCAGTGGTAGCCAAAAGGATGCGAAGTGAAAGGACGCCAAATCTGTAGCGGGATGTATATATATATATATATATATATATATATACATACGTAATTATTATATTATATATATATATATATATATATATACGTAATTATTCTTGTTGAAAAAACAATAATAATTAGCAACGTATATTGAAAAAAACCCGGATACTCCTACTAAGTCACCAAACGTAGCGAACCACTTGGGGTGACCTATGACAGAGGTGTTGGGTATTCAATAAATGATTCCCTGGACGGCGATACCCATACCCGCCTCCCAAACTGTATTATTGGTATTATAAAGTTCTCATTCCTACCGCAGATTATTATCTTCTCCCGGTTTCATGCACCACTGGCAATTAATACAATGATTGTGGTCTTGCATATTTTGATAAGATCTTATTTACGAATGATGCCTTAAAACAATCTTCACTAATCGGTCGTTAAATTAAATTTTAGTATCAATTAACAAAAAACTTGTTATTCTTATCCGGCCTAAATGTTATGAATTTTATACATGGTAGATTACCGTCGTGCTACGTCGTGTGCTACGTACAAATCCACTATGACAGGAAAAGTAGTAAAAAAATCCTTGAGCGACTAACGAGACTAGTGTCTTATGATACATGAAATAACGATTAACAATATATGTTATTTGTGTCGCACAGCAAAAGTATTTTAAAAAATATTAACATAAAATGATGAAACGTTTCTAGAAAATTTTGGTTCTGGAATAATTTTTTTATAAAAAAAAAAACTCACTGTTGATTCAACGTGGAAATAAAAGTGCTTTAGCTTGTATTTTTCCCATTGAAATAACAAGTCTACCGCGGTATTCAGCATTTTTTGTTAACAAATACACGTACAATAATGTAGAAGAGGCATTGAAAGCGTGGGCCATTTCGGGATCAAAAGCAAGATATATAAACTGCATAATATTTACATACAAAACTCATAAATGTATACATACATACATATAAATATAGATATTTTTTAAGGGAAGTAGGTGTTCATTTATTAAACATCCGTTTTTTTCTTTGCATGCAATGCTATCCTATCCTATTTATATAATATTATATGTAATAATATTATATGTATGTACAACCTGGCTTCTTATGGTTACCAATGTATTGATATTTTTATGTTTTATGTAAATTTTAGTTTTATATACTTAATCTTTTTTTCATAAAATTTTTGATCTCATACTCCTTTATTATTAATTTTTTTTATGCTGTTTAATCAGAGGTAAAGTCACAAGGAGGAAATCCATAATTAGTTTTATTTTGGCTACATAAACATGCACAAACTGGAAAAATGTAAACTGTCGATTTCCCGAAAATAAATAAATAAAGACGAAAGTGTGTTTGGATGTAAGTATGTTTGTTACTCTTTCACGCAATAAATACTGAAAGGACTTTAAAAATTGTTACACTAATAGAAAGCTACATTATTTGCCAGTAATATAGGCTATGTATATTGGTAAGCTCTGGCGACATGAATAAGCTCCGGCGTTATGACATTATTTATTATACGTTTATTGTCCGAACGAAAAACAAAGCGTTGCTAAGTAATTGTTAGACGTGCGCTGTCATTTTGTTATTTGTTAAAATACAAATCTATACTAATATTATAAATGCGAAACTGCATGTGTTTGATTGTTACGTTTTAATAGGTGGCACGTGAGCTGTTTGAAAATGAATGTAACGGGTATGGAGGAGTGGAAGAGGGGGGAGGGGTGATGAGGTGTGAGGAGTGGGGGAGGGGGGGGGGGAGTGGGGATAGGGAAGGTGGAGGAGGCGGAATGGGAAACCCCCTAATACTATGCGAGCGAAGCCGGGTGCAAAAGCTGATAATAATATATATTCACTTATAATACAATAGGACTGATGTAAAGTAGTATCTAGATATCAAAGTATTTAATGGTCAAATAAGCATATCCGATAATATTAACACGGTAGAAGATTAAAAAAAGCATAATTCATAACTTGTCGATCAAAGCAAAACCACATGAAGGGTTCCACGCTTGTGAATGCATTGCTTTTTTTATAAAATAACATAGTTCTTATTGTTTTTAAAGAAAGACAAACATTTCATGGTTGGGGACACAAAGAATACATATGAGTTCCTCTTATTATCATAATGGTAATAAGTGGAAACGTTATTTGTGCAATGTTGGAGAACTTAGCTAGCGGAAAAATAAACGAGAGATTCTTTGGTGGGATCCCAATAATCCATCAACTTATTTTCATACTTTTCAAATATTACTAATATATGTTTTGATTAAATAATAAAAATCGATAGACTTTTTAACTATAAAAAATATTTCAATATATTTACGTATATCTTTGAAGTGTGCGTTAATCAGATGTGCAAAGAGAACTGTTATTTCTATTGGAGGTTTAAAATTAATGATTATTGAGTCTAGTTTTTATACCCAGTATAATTCACTTAGAATAATTTTACTTAAGAGAGCAGTGGGGTAATTTAAGTATGTAATTTAAAAATGTAATAACCCAAATACACGGAGAACCCCAATAATAATAAATACCATAGTGCATCAATATTTGTCAATTAAGCCCTAAGCAACAAGGAGGGAATAACCCAACATTACCAAAATAAAATATCAGTAATCACAAACCTTTTAAATTATATAAATTCATGTACATATATTCATTTGAAGTAAAAATATCTATTTAGTATGTAACATCATTCATAATTTTAATAATAAACTTTATAATTACCTGTATATACCTAAAATTAACAAAATTATTTATAATACCTTAAAATTAACAAAATTGATACATTCATTATATAGAGACAATGTTGTGTACCCCTGCCTAAGTTTGTAAAAATACCGTAGCATAAGAATTTCAACTACCAGTCTGAAAATGTCCGTAATAGGATGAAACCGGTCCTGGTGAAATATAAATTAGTGGATGAAAGTACAAAAGTGTTTTAATTTCAAATTCTAATGATTTTTATTTTAAAACGAAAATTACACATCTTTACCTGCCGCGTATGTGATGCTTATGGTGGTTTGCTTTCAAAATAATCGTACGGTTACGATGCTAAATCCATAGTGACAAAATATATCTGTGACAAAATTTCCTCAAATGGAAACCCAAATGGCTTATATTCGGCCCCAACTAAATCATCATTGCTCCAGCGCTTCTCGTAGAAAAATTAAGGGATGATTATTTTTTCCATCGAACCAAAGGGTTTTAATGATTGCCGCCCTCAACCTCTTACATTTTTCTTTTTCCCCATCCGTACCCCCAGAATTCCCATTTTTTTCATTTTTTCATTCGCGCCAATGGGCTAAAAAATTACTAAAAATTGTAGGCTCATAGAGTCTTTTTCCGGGATGAGCTCCACACAGGAGGCCCTGAGGAAAATAATTTCCCTGAGGGCCTATGTCATCTTTGAGGATGCCGTGGGGAGGGTTATTTTTAGGAAAAGGAAGGAGAGGAGAGTTCTGGGAAGGAAAAGGGTTGAAGGGGTGGGTAGGAATCTGGGGTTCAGTGTGTCCTGGTCATCACCAAAATCACCAAACATAGCGAACCACTTGGGGTGACCTATGGCAGAGATGTTGGTTATCAAATAAAGGTTCCCGGACGGCGGTACCCATTCCTGCTTCCCAAATTGAGCTTTAATTGATAGAAAAATATTGTGCTTATCTCTGGCTGAATCCACTATCCCATATGGAATTACTTCTTGGGGACATTCTTTTAAAACTAATATAAGTATATCCAAACATTATTAAATTGTTAATCGATAAATTAATATACCAAAGCCCATAAAAAAAACGTTAAATTAATGTACAACCTGTTAATGGTATAATGCTGGGAATCAACATGTTATATAGTCAATAACTCAAAGAGTTTTACCATAAACATAATAAAATATTCACTTAGTTTTTCAAAGGAGTGTTGAAATGCCACTTTCTTGAGTTGTCATGGAACCATACGTTAGTGTAGCTATTTTTTTGCACTTGTTTGGTACTGCTAATTATATATTTACTTCTCTACTAATTTAACCGGGGTATTACATAAAATATTGTTTATGTTTTATCCGTCCTTTGTGGATAGTCCAATGCGAAGTTCTTCTTTGCAGGAAACCCTCTCACACAAAAAAGATCAGTGCGCCCTAGAGTTTAAGTTTAAGTTTATGAATTTTATTTTTGAGAGAACAAAATGATTATTTTTCGTTCCTAGTTTTCAAATCCACACGTCTGGTGAGGCTTCCTAGCAATGTTTCAAATTTATGAAAATGATCACAGTAACTCTTGCTTGTACTAGGGTGATTTAAGTACATAAATTTATTTAGTATCTAGTTCTATGAAACGTAGTCAAATAAGCATAACAATTTTACATTTGAAACAAGAATCTTTACTTGACCATTAAAATACCACAACATTGAACCGGGAATGAAATGTACAAACAAAATTCATAAACAGACAAAATATATAACGGTTTAGTTAAAACGGGATTTTGCTACGTGAAGTCAGTAAGATTAATGTATTTGAACAACGGTTTGTAGTCAAGTCTGTTAAGCTTACGAAATTGCCTATCCCCATACGATATCACAAAATACCAGTAAGGCCAACCTGCAAAGATCCGTTTCAATGTTTTTTTATCAATTATTTTCTTTTCAGAATTTTAATGCAAAAAATTATAGCATCGCAAAACTTTTTTCCCATTTTGCAAAGTCTTGGCGTTGAATTATTATTTTCACGAGAAATAAGTTGAACAATTAAATTTGACTAAGCAAAAAAGGCTTGGTAAGTTTTACCATGTTTTTGAATATCCAAATCGTTATAATGTAAGCCACTATTTCCGCAATTTGAATAAGAATATTATGACAAATATTATGATATTGAGGATTATTCAAGCTTAACTTTTTTTATATCTGTAGAGGTTCATGTCGGAAATCAATCGAGCATATTTTATATCTATAGAGGTTCACGCCGAAAATCAATCAAGCATATTTTATATCTATAGAGGTTCATGCCCGAAATCAATCAAGCTTATTTTATATCTATAGAGGTTCATGCCGGAAATCAATCAAGCATATTTTATATCTATAGGGGTTCATGCCGGAAATCAATCAAGCATATTTTATATCTATAGAGGTTCATGCTGGAAAACAATCAAGCATATTTTATATCTATAGAGGTTCATTCCGGAAAACATGTGATTTGGGTAATGAACCTCTAAATCTTCTGGGTATTTATTTTGATATAATTAATTATTGCCAAATATGTGAACGTAGAAAAAATTCTCATTTAATAGTTACGTGTATCTTTCACACTTCTTAACTTGATCGAAAAATTTCAAAGAGAAATAATTGCGCAAAAAATGCAGAAAATAGTTGTGGCGGCCACTTTTGCCGAATTGTCGCTGTACGAACATACGAGAATTACAACGGTATACCTACCTTTGCCGGCCACGCCGCCTCGATAATTAATAATTCCGCCACTTACGCGAAAGGCCTAGAAGGTGTGGCTGTGCTATACAAATGCCTGCAGAAAGTTTGAGCAATATCTCAGCTTTGCTTGAATTCACCCAATATTACCTGGCGCGCTAGCCGCAGCAGATTCACTCGACCGCTCCAGTCAGTCCAATCCAGTCTTCATTCATCGGTCAATAAACACACACCCAAGCAGTGCCGCGACCAAGTACGTGCCTGCGCAGGGCACCTGCCCGCTCAGTTAGCAGCAAGTGAATAACGTTTGTTCAGTGTGACTCCAGGAACTTTACCAACACCTTCGAGGATTCCTTCTTCAACCACCATCCGCTGTCCGGCCCATTCGCGCCTCGACATGAGATATCTCCGTCCGCAGCACATAAAGCCCGCCGTGCTTTCTGCTTGGGATGCAACCTGTTCTCTGGCATTCGAACCCACCGCGTTTCGCTGCCAGAGATCATCCTCATCGCCTCTCAAGTTTCCTTCCTGCGTCACGTGTGTGCGCCGACTCAAAGGACACACAGCTGTCATATCTCGTCAGCACGACGACGATCGACCGCCTGGACCAAGGTCACTTCTACACCGCCATGGTATATAGCAACACGCCGGCTCTCTGAAGACCTGTGATCTTCACCGCCGTAGTCTCCGACCTTCATCACGCAGCAGCATCACTAACGGCACCACCGTCACTCCGCTCCGCCTCGACCTCCGCTACGTAGCTCAATTAAGACTGACTCATTACACCGACTGACGACTTTTATTTCACGCCCCGTCTCTACCGATCCAGCCCGCTCCCTCATAGTTTTCGGTCCTAAGGATATTTGCTAAATTTTATAGGAAAAGTAGGTACTTACCTACAATATGAAATTTTTTCCTTTATGCCTAAATTTTGTTTATTTTGAGAGATTTGAAAACCTATTAAAATTGAATACCTACTGTCCTTGTTACACCAGTTTTACAATGGAAGATGTTCCGAAGAACTTACGTCATTGATCCCCTCGGTACTGGCGCATAGTCGGGAAACACGCCAAACACGCACCCAACATATGTACACGGTTGTCAATTGTCACATGAGATTAAGTCATTTCTACGACTCGTTCTTGAGTTAAACAGCTCGGCTGTGGAACAATTTGCTGGCCTCTGTGTTTCCTCCCTCCTACAACATGGGTCTCTTGAAGACCCATGTTCACTCCTTTCTTTCCTCAAAAAGACCCTCCGTACAGCATCTTGAAAGATGAAATAGACCCTAAGGGAAATTATTTTCTTCAGGGCGTTAATGTAAAAAAAATAACATTCTCTGAAAAGACGGTACAATTTACAAAAACAGCATTTTACGAGTTATTACAAAATAGAATCAACTGGCAGATTCCGAAAAATTAGCTTTAGTACTCCAAGAGTTAAGTTACCAACTATTACGAATGTATTTATAAATTTGGGAATTTACCCAATAATATTACGAATGTATTTATAAATTTGGATATTTAACCTTAGCCGATCACGCCAACCATTATTTTAGTAACATCGGAACGAACTTAGTCAACAAAATTCTTAAAGCCACAAATAAAACCCAAACCTTCTAACTTCACGGGTAAGACTACAGAACTCTCTCCATCCTACACTTATCTTAGCCCCCACATCCACTAAAGAAATTTTTGACACAATACTTTCCATAAAAACAAATAGTGCTGCAGGTATTGACAACATTTCACCTTACATACTAAAACGCATAGCTCACTTTATTACCATACTGTTAAAACACATTGTAAATCTAAGCTTCAATAGCGGCTCCTTCCCTATCCAACTAAAACATGCAACGGTTATCCCAATATATAAGAGTGGCGACAAAACAAATATCGAAAACTACAGACCCATTTCTTTGCTAAGTGTCTTATCAAAAATCATTGAAAAAATTGTTAAAAGTAGACTTATCTCCCATTTGGAAACCCAGAAGATTCTCTCGCCCAATCAGTTTGGCTTCCAAAAAAAAATTAGCACAGAATTTGCAATCTTAGATCTGACTGAGAACATCACAAATAGCCTGAACGAAGGCGATTCTTGCCTAGCCATATTCTTAGACTTAGCAAAAGCATTCGACACAGTTTCCCACCCTATACTTCTGGAAAGACTATCTCAAATAAGCATCCGGGATTCAACTTTAACTGGTTCTCCTCATACCTTACTGGTAGATCACTAACCGTGAAAATTAATAACGTATCCGTAAGAAACCCTTTGCCAATACAATTCGGAGTCCCACAATGAGGCCCAATTTCTAGGCCCAATTTTATTCCTAATATACATCAATAAACTCTGTAACCTACCCATTACCGGAAAACTAATATCCTTTGCAGATGATACTGTGCTTATAGCTCAACATAAAAACTGGAAAGGAGCTTTCGACATAGCTCAATATGACATAGGCCTTGTAAAGAATTGGTTAGATGATAATCTCCTCACCCTCAATGCTGTTAAAACAAAATTTTTAACCTTAGTCTGTCTGCTGCTACCCAACCTACTAACAACCAGTAAATAACAATCCACTCTTGTCCAAGACCTTACTATTCCTGTACTTGCCCAAATTTGGAAAAAGTTTCCCATATAAAATACCTGGGGGTTCTAATTGATCATCATCTACGTTGGAATCAGCATTTAGCCAGTCTAACCCCCCGACATTTCATATACCTAGCTCCTAAATTATTTAACCTTCTCCCTGAGAACTTAAAAACCGAAACCCAACCGCTCACCTTTAAAAAACATTTATCACAATGGATCCTTACAACTAGAAATGATGATTAGAAACGATGTTCCTTAATTCCTTAATTCAACAAATAATTAAATTACTACTTCTTATAGGTTATATTTTAATAACTATTATTATCAACTAATTATTACTTATTTTTGTTATTATCATAATTATTATAATTATTATTCATTATAATAAATTAATTAGAAATTATTATGATAAAATTTTGCAATTTAATCTAATCTGTACATTTTCTAATTTTATTTATCAATCATTACAAATGTATAATTTCAAATCTGTAAACTTCACCCGCCATAACACAGCGATATCCCTAGCATGGCGGATGAAACACCACAAAAATACTAAGCAATGTACAATATTCTTATAAATAAATAAATAAAAAAAATAATAAACGTACCATAACAAGACATAAAATAGACCGGTCGGTGGCTGACTTGGTATCACGTTTGGGTTGGCCACCCAGGCGTCGTATGTTCGATTCCTCAGCTGTCCAAGTTCTCCATCATAACACAAGCAACATTTTCCGCTTACGGTGGGTGTAGTAGGAGATTTTCAAATATTGTCAGGTTATTTGTAACTCGGGAATGTTTGTCTTTCTTTATAAAAAAAGACAGAAAAGAAAGGCCTTGCACATCTCGCTCAAGCACAAGCGCTTGTAGGTCAAATGGCGCCAACACCTTCCAAAAATCTAAAAATTGGAATGGCTCCGCTACATTTTTGCATGTCATTACGAGAAACTTCGGAGGCGAGTATGTGTACCGCCTAATAGAATAAAAGGCCTTGCACATCTACCTGCAATCGATGGCGATTTAGGGAGAGTGGTGGAGGGGGTAAAATCGGCGACTTCACTACATATTCTTCCCTGCCGCAGTATGAAACTGATCGTGCAGCAAAGCGCTCGTAGGTCAAATGGCGCCAACACCTTAGAAAAATCTAAAAATTGGAATGGCTCCGCTACATTTTTGCATGTCATTACGAGAAACTTCGGAGGCGAGTATGTGTACCGCCTAATAGAATAAAAGGCCTTGCACATCTACCTGCAATCGATGGCGATTTAGGGAGAGTGGTGGAGGGGGTAAAATCGGCAACTTCACTACATATTCTTCCCTGCCGCAGTATGAAACTGATCGTGCAGCAAAGCGCTCGTAGGTCAAATGGCGCCAACACCTTAGAAAAATCTAAAAATTGGAATGGCTCCGCTACATTTTTGCATGTCATTACGAGAAACTTCGGAGGCGAGTATGTGTACCGCCTAATAGAATAAAAGGCCTTGCACATTTACCTGCAATCGATGGCGATTTAGGGAGAGTGGTGGAGGGGGTAAAATCGGCAACTTCACTACATATTCTTCCCTGCCGCAGTATGAAACTGATCGTGCAGCAAAGCGCTCGTAGGTCAAATGGCGCCAACACCTTCCAAAAATCTAAAAATTGGAATGGCTCCGCTACTTTTTTGCATGTCATTACGTGAAACTTCGGAGGCGAGTATGTGTACCGCCGCCCCGGGAACCATTTGTTGGATAACCAACACCCCTCTCGTTATCACATTTACCAGATCTGCCCTGATGATGGACACTGCAACGCTGTCCGAAACGTTGGCTAAAGAAGGAGGTAGCGCAACACGGCATAACACCCCAAAAACCAATATCCAAAAAAAAACACTGTCGTAGGTCACCCGAAGTGGTTTGCTGACTTAGCAGGGGCGCCCGGGTTTATGGGGTGAGATTTGTCTATGTCTTGGCGGCGTACGCATTTTTCCACCATTTGCTGAAACTAGTTGGAGAGGTAGACTTAACCTAGGACCTATCGCCTTTTACCGCAATGGGGGGAAGGATGCATGCGTACATCACTCCTGGCACATTAACCCCAAATCCCTAACCAACCCTCATACCCCTTTCCTTCCTCTCCTTCCTCTCCTTCCTTGCCCTAAAAAGACCTTCCTTAAAGATGATAGAGCCCCTGTGTTATTTTTTTCCTCAAGGCCTCCTGTGTGGAGCTAATGTAAAAAAAAAGAAAAAGGAAGTGCTGGGTGAAGATCTGGTTGATGAAACGCCGTAATTTGAGCCAGATGAATGTAAAGGGAGTACTGAAACCACTAGACCTTGAGAACTTTTTATGAAAGGACGTAGGTTGTTTTTAAAAGATACTCAAAACGGTTTCTCCGTTAATCCTAAAACAGGACGTCATACTGCAAGTATCAGGTCCAAGGGAACATCTCACCGGAACTTCCTGACTACTGGAAAAAGCTATGTAGATTTGTAATTTTTTGCTATAATTATCAAACAATTTAAATCAAAACGATCTTACCACATACTGGGTGACTCTCGCATTTTCTAGCTCGCCGAATAGATACCGTGGGTTCATCTACCACGATTTCGGAGTTAGGACCGATTTGTCTACTCACGCGGAGATCTTGGAAGAGACCTAGGGCACTCTCTCTCCTCACTGCCCTGATATTATCACCGATGATTTCAGGGAGGTGTTTAAGGTATTTTTACTGGAAAACAATACTTAAAATGAGAAATAATATTCAGGTAAACAAAAAATAACATAAATAATATTAGGCGAAAACTGCTAAAACAAAATTGTTTTAAACGCATTTTACTTTTCGTAAACCAGTGGGAGTAATACTTGTGATATTCTACATATAAAAATCCTCAATTGAATAGACTATATTGATAAAAGGTAAACACTTGAGGGCAGAATCGTAAACGTTAATCATAAAAAGACAGCTGGGAGTTAGGGCCTAAATAAAGAAAAGTCCAACGCCACAAGCCGCAACGTCAAACCTTATTTTCTCCACAAACACAAAATGATATTCAAAAGAATTGGCCGCTGAAGAAAAGTGTTTTTAAACAAATTTCCAGCGAAGTTAGTCGCCGCTAAATTCATTCGCACAAATTGGCGTCTTGTGCGAAAGAGCCGAGAAAAGGTAAAATGGCGCACTAAAGGTGAACGCCGCGGAGGTAGAGTTTAAGGAAGATCAAGATAAACGCGAAAAAAATAATGCTGCACAAAGACACACGCTTTCGGGTAAACTGGTCCATTCTTATTGCATGAATAATCTCAATAGAAGGAGAGAGCTTTCAGCTTCCTCGCAATGCTGGATATATAAAACTTTCTTGCTTGATATAGACCGTAAAATCTTATTGTAGGTACAGCAGAGGCATTATCGCAGCGAAGCACAAACACGTATTATTTGAGCAGTGTAACGAAGGCGATTTACATTTTAAATTAAAAGCTTTTAACGAGATAGGAGCAGCTTTAAATATTATTTTAGAAATAAAGTTTATGGTGCTTTTTAATGACGCGCTTTTTAGAGCCTATAATCATTTGAGTGCTTTTAATAAAGGTGTACTTAATTAATAATATAATTCATGAAAAAATTAGCTTTAATAAAGTTTCGATGTTTTTTTTTTGGAAAAGAATTCGTTGTTGAAGTTTTTCAGTTAGCTTTAATAAATGTCTATGAAATTCTTATTCATTCCTTACCTACTTACATTTTTACCAACTATTTTTCTAAAATTATGAAGTTTTAAAGAAATCGTTTTTTTGTACCCACCGCTCTACATATTCCAGTGTTTTATAATTTCAATTTGAGTCGGGGGGTTGTTGGTTCGCAAGCACATAGCCTAGCACGAAGAATAATATAAAATATAGTAAATTACATTTCCATATTGTTAATTAGTTTCACATGTATGTATTACAAAAATACTCCATAAATGTCGCTACATTACATCGACGTCGTATCAACTCAAAGGTCTTATTTTTTACTTGATAGATCTAAACCAACAAAAATATCATTTCTTTTCCATTGACCGCAATCATCCCCTAGAATATCACCCCTAACTTCTCAAATCCAATGTTATTATTGAATCTCCACCGTATGTACCAGTAGTAGAGTAGAACGTTGATATCACGAAATATCTTATTTTTAGGTTACGAAGAGCTGTTTTTTGCGCCAGAAGAATAAACACACGAAAATATTTTTTGCCTAGATGTTTCTAGCCCTCAACAAAACAAATTTTAGTATTTCGTGTAGCTGTCAACAGCATGAATTTCGTATTACACCTGTCTTCCAGATTTATATAAATTTACTAGTCTTAACGATTAACTTTCATAAAAAAATATTGTCTTGCGAATACCCAAGAATATGCGCTCGGGCGTCTCAAAATTCGTACACTTATCTGGTTTTAATCTAACACTTCAATTTAGCAATCTTCATAACATAAGATAATCTACAAATTAGTGACAATTTACAATATTTATAGGATTTTCAAGAAATAAAACAGTTGCAATGGTTATTTCCTGCCGATTATCATTAATATTACTCATAATATTTTTCGTATTTGCACTTATCTATCGTACCGTTGTTTTTTTTTTCTTTATGTGAATATCTCACAAGAGTCCAAACTTGCTCCCGTCTCGAGCAAGTGAGAGTATGTCATCCCCAAATCGGGGTATGTTGTGAGGCTGAAGGTAGTGGGGAGGAGAAGGAGAATGGAAATAGGAAGGTGGGGAAGTACAAACATGGCTAAAGCCATTTCAAGTAACGTTTCAATCCTGAACGGTGGTCTTACAACAGGGCGATATTGAGAGTATCTTCCACTCTGGAACGTGCTGAAAGATTTTTCTAAGATGTCTAACTATCAACTGGACAATCGATCGGTTCTTAACCTTATTTTGCCTACCGCCCACTTTGAGAATTTTTTTTATTTTTTACTTATTGTGGCGGGGGGGGGGGCTCAACTGTCACGGAATTAATAATTCTATTAAAAATATAAAATTATGTTTTATACCTTTTTGTTTAGCAAGTCAAAAGACCAATTATTTTGTAATTTAAGTATCGCGTTACTACCTCCTTCCTTCTTGTATTCATGATATAGTGTCGATTCTTAATAATAATAATACATGTAATATGATAAAATTATATAATAAAAAATAAAAAAATTATATCATTCAATTTAATTTAGATCTGAATGTAATGGAATCTTTCTGTTCATTTTTAATCCACTAACGGAACTACCGAAATACGTGAATTTTCGCACACGTAATAAAAAAGATTACAATACATACAATAACAAAAGTTAAAGATTATTTGCTCTATTAGTACGCGAATTGTGTATTTTTTTGTATTTTTTATACCATTTTTTTGCCTTCCCTGCCCACGCCCATGCCCTCACTGCACCATTTCAACGCCCCCTAATTTTCTCTGGGTCTTCTACTGCCCTCTTGAATGTCTCAAACGCCAACAGGGGGGCGTTATCACCCACGTTGAGAACCTATGGCCTAACGTTAGATAATCTCTACATGAATGTTTCAACCTCAGGAACAAACATTCAAACACTTGCAGTTAAACTTACTAATTTCGGTTGTCGGTGCATATTCCTACAAAAAATTCTATTTTTTTAAAACATGTTGATGATTTCGATTAAGAAGTGTTGTTTTACGAAGTTATTTGTTTTCATTTAATAAATAATAATTCTTTGTTTAAAATATATATTTCTTTTGTATATATTTTTTAATCTTATCTGAATAATGGTTTTTAATGTTCACT
This sequence comes from Limnephilus rhombicus, assembly GCA_929108145.2. Lineage (NCBI taxonomy): Eukaryota > Metazoa > Arthropoda > Insecta > Trichoptera > Limnephilidae > Limnephilus > Limnephilus rhombicus. The sequence goes on along the minus strand of OV815271.1, from coordinate 17,621,705 downwards.
GACCAATTTACTAACGATTATTTCTTTTCGAATTCTAAATATCTTACCATCTCTAAGAATTCTTTAGGTAGGCGATGATTCTGTGGCAATTATTTCATAAATACTTTCAGCTTCACAAATCCTACAATTACAATATTCCGCGATTTTTCACGGCTCTGCGCTAGTTTGATTGTTCTAAATGTGAACGAGAAAAATGTTGTAAAATTTAATTTACAACTTTTCTCCACGAAAATAAACTAAAAAAATGTTCCATGGTGGTACAAGTATGTCTGCAGTTTACAGTTTTTTTTTTACTGAAAATCCAGATAAAATCATGGCAGCCAACTGGTTTCAATGGCTCCCTTCCATGGTGGCAGCCTTGTTTTACGCCAGACTTATTAACGTCACTGTCTTCACTCTCTTCTTGAAGGTAAGCTTCCGCATCATTCATCTAAAATACCACCATTCACAAGTTAATTTAAAACTGAAGTGATTTAGCCGCGTTAAAATGTTAGTTCACCAACCAAATCGGAATTATTCCGATCTTCTTTCATCCTTTTGGTCCTTCAAAAAAGAAGAGTTTTCTAAAACAAAAAAAAAAACAAAACGGAACATAAGGAATAATATACAAACGAATCATGAACACAATACCTAAGAGAAGCATTACTTCAAGGTCTATTATTTTTATTTTTATGTTAGAAGTTCAGGTCATCATCATAGAATAATTTTTAAAAATGTATATGTAGGCTTCAGAACAGCTATAATACCTATAGAGGTCTAAGTAATAAATATAAATAATATGTAACTCTTTCTCAAAGTACTAAGTAAATAAAAAAAATATATTTTTAATTTTGACACTTCGCGTCCCAGCGGAGCCAATATCTTTTTGTGATTTTTCTGTCTCCAGATTTTCGATTGAGTTTCGGGAATATTGCCTTCATTTAATTAAATATTATAATTTGAGATTTTACTCATGAAGTTGAAAAAAAATATATATATTCATCCTAGACTTGCAGAAAAGTCAAAATAAAAGTGACCGAATTTGATATGGGTTCCGTAGCTCAATCGGTAGAGTCCTGGGTTCGTGTCCCAGTGGAGCCAATATCTTTTTCTGATGTTTCTGTATCCAGATTTTTGATTGAGTTTCGATAATATTGTCTTCATTTAATTAAATTTAAAAAAAAGTTACTTCTAGTTTATAATATTCAAATTCTTACTAGTTTTAAGGTTTGAACAACTATTATGATCAATATACATACGTATTATGAACTATGGATTCGCTGTAAAATCGTACATTTGTCAGTACGCAGTTTGTTAGAATACAACTCCATAGTATGGTCCCCATACTACAAATCCATTGATCGTGTGCAGCACATTTTTTACCTTAAAATTATAATTAAAGAAATGAACACATTTCAATTTCGAACGACATAATATTGGTGCATCACTTACAAATTGTTATTTCCTTACCTTACATTATTCTAGGTATGTACATTTAATTTTTTTTCATATATTATTGACATTAATTTTTCCTGTCATAACTAGTCAAGTATCAACTATTTAATATAGGATTATTTATTAAATTGATCTTATTAAAAACATTATAAATTTACTTAATGAATCCATATCTTATTCTTCTGATCTTTCCACTTTAAATTAATATTCATCAGCTATAATTTTGATTTCCGAATTTGCTATTAGTATCTTGGCAAAGCAAGGGTTCCTCTGAAACCGGATGGCAAGTTTTTTTTTGTTGTTAAATTGCAATAAGCGGGTACTAAAATTATTAAAGAGATGTCTTTATTATTGATTTCAATAAGCGCCTGTCTTCACAGAACTCTCAGTTTTATGGCATTGTCTGAACAAAACACTTCTTGGCGGTCTCTTTGAGTTTTTGAAATTCAGCCAAAATCTTTATCGAATGCTCATCAATATTCTTAACGGATATTATTTTCGAAGTGTTTCGAATGCCAATTTTCCATTGCTGCAGTTTTAAGCCTTGCATAAAAAAAATATGAAAATTTTTAAGGGAACCGTATTCTGTACATCTCTCTAACCGAGCCTGTCAATTTATTTATTCTCTAAAACGTTGCCGCATATCCGCAGATGGTTCCACGACAGTTGATTGCCCGACAGTTGACCCCCCGACATACTTATGTACAATGTTGTGCAGTCGTTTTAGGAATAATACAGTATACCTACTTCCATGGAATATAACTAAGTAACCCCGTAATAATATTTTCATTTAAAAGCATCAAGGAAAAAACCAGTTGTATAAATGCTGTATATACGGGTACCAACGTATAAATACAAAAAATCGACACTCTCAATAATTTCGTTTGATATCCATACGAGCTGATTTTTTTTTGATACCATATGAGGTTTGACGTCGGCAACCACTCCGTGATTTGAACCCCCGACCTCCAGATCGCTAATCAAAAGCCTTACCCCTCGACCACGGAAGACACCATAAACACGTGTAAAATGAAAAGTTTCCACGGAATTCCTGCTCGATCGCACATGTTAATTATAACAAACTTAGCATACTTTGTATTATTAATATTCATACCATAAATAGTAAACACCCTTATTACCCCTTCATAAGTATCAAACAGTACGCCGCGTAAGTTGGCGGCAGTTGTAAGTGAAGTTAAACCATTCTGCGCAACACGCCATGCTCCACAATTTGTATAATTGCCAGATATTCGGTGGCTGACATAGAGTGAGAGATAACCCAGAGTGTTATTAGTTTTAACACATGTGGCTGCTGTATAACAACTCATATCTCCTTGGCTGAGGGTGAGCTCCTTGGATCTTAACTCAGAGGACAAAAGAAAGATAAATCAAATAAGAACTGATTTCATCAACGATAAGATAAATCAAAAAAGAACTGATTTATTTTATAAAATATTAGAAGAGTACCAGGCATGCCTTGCAGTGCAACTATTTTTAATGAAAAAAATATTTCTGTTTTAATTATGTTTATTGAAGTGCTTTCGGACACCCAATATTTTTTGTTTTCCGTCTCGTACGTGCACCTTTTCACCTTCTCCCACCTCCCGCTTTCCCCCTACACACCCACGTTCCCCTTTCAACTGCCGGTTTCCCCCTTCCTTGCCCCCTCCCGTGAAGCTCCTTTACTGGATACCAGTCCCCCCCCCCTCGTTCCCCCTTTGCCGCTAAACTATATGAAATAGACACACTTTTCACGGCTATCAGTGGGAGAAGCATGAATTTTACAAATTTATCCGCTACCTGTAATACCAAGTGACTCCTTTCCGCCCCGTTCGCCTCCTCCATCCCCTTCTCCCGTGTTCCTCTTTCACTTTCCCCCCTCCCACCAATCGCTCCTCCCACGAATCTCCCCCCTTGGTTCTTTTCCCACCCCCTCCCGGATTCCCATCGCTTCTCTCCTTCCCTCCCCACCACGTACTGTGTGAAATACCTTTAATTTTCTATCATTGAAGAAGAACATATATTAAATTGACGGGAATAACCTTTAAAAGTTATAAAAATAGAGTTTTTCTTATAAAAAAAATGATTTTATTTTTCTTAGAACTCGCACGCCACTTATTGCAATTTTTTATTACAAATTTAGCAAAATAAAACCTCACACAACAAACCTCACATACAAATAAAACCGCACACAACAACTCACCAAAGCTTCATCGCAATCGGATGAATAGTACAGGAAATAATTTCATAATGCCAGTGCTCACTATCATGTAAAAACCATTGCGGGAATGCGCATAACAAATCACCAAAGTTTCATCGCAATCGGATCAATGGTCTAGAAGTTAGTGCGTAAGGGACTAACAACGAAACATTCATTTTGATATATTAAGAAGATATAACACATTTTTATGGTTTTTAGGTAAAGGAAATGTATTTCCTTTAAATTTGAATCCTATCGTTTCAGTTAGAATGCAAATATCAATTGTCACTTGTTTTATTATTCCATTATTTGATTGTAAAATATCAATTACTTAGTTAGAAGAAACCATTCAAAGGCAAGTGATATAATTAAACATAAATGTCGTTTCTTCATTAAAAATCTTTTTGTCACAACGCTTTTTTTTCCAAAACAAAAAAAAGCATTGTGGCCCCGACCCATTGTTTTGAAAAAAGACCCTATTTTATTTTAACTACTAATTTATCTTTGAATTCTTGATACGATTAGTTCCAGTTTTGAAAATGACCCTTAAATTTCGAATAAATCCGAATTCATTAAACCAAAATTACAATCACTTGCAACTGATTCACAAACTAAATTAGTATTTTTTATAAATTAACGATTAACGCATTGACTGCTACTACAACATTAATATGAGAATGAACTAATTAGCACTGATCTTCGGCCAAAACGTTTCCCAAGGAGCCATTAGCCTATTTACATGAACACATTCGTGCCTGCTAATTACGAAAATAATAGTCAAAATGGTTTGCTAGCGAAAGCCTTAGAGATACAGCACGTTTTGCATTCACTATAATTTTGTTTGATGTAGACACGAGTGGGTCTATATTGTTCCTACGGTAAACTACGGAACTGAATTGTTTATGAAATAGTACGCGCTTTCCGTATGTTTTACCTGAAACAATTGGTGGCTGGAGGAATATGTTTACATGAATGAATAATATAGCAGAAACAACCTTACCATCAATACCAATAAAATGCGTAGAGCGTGCAAAATAAGCTCACAATATATTTAAGCATCTTACGTATTTGAACTCGTACGTTGCAAGCCATCTTTTGATGAACTCAAAGCAATATTTTGGATATTGCACTAAGAATTCGCAAATTCTAGCTGTTTCCTTTGCGTATTGATTATTTAAGAGTGAAGATCTTCAAAATATTATGTTAGAATATTATTTTGGTCTTCATGACAGTAATTTTTTATTATCGTGGAACTTACACAAAGTAGTATCATAGTTTAACCAAGTGAGATGCTGTAACCTCTTTGTTTTATGTTGTCTTTATTCATTGATTTGTTTGTTATATGAATTGAGGATTTTTCAACCACCATGCAAATGCTGAAGTCACATGGTTCACTGGATGAAATGTTCCATTCTCGTTTCACCGCGTGTTCAGGCGGTTCCTTCGAAGGAAGAGTTCACTCGACATTCTCGCTACGAAGTCGTCGAGCGTAGTCGCGGCGCGCATTGGAATTCATCCGGCACTGACGGCTAAGTTCGGGAATATTTACGATTTCAATTGACATTTCCGATAACGTTGAACTAAATTATGAGACATTGGCGATTCTTGTTAACAGTAAATAAATTTCAGCACCATAAAATGAACATATGGTTAAATAATAACCTGAAAACTGATATCTACCAGTATTTTTGCACCATAAATTTTTTTTTATTCCAAAATAGGCCTTGGCTTGCAATAAAATCCATATAAATGGAATATTTATTAACGTATCCAAAAACTAAAAACGGTTTTAGAAAGGTGATAAAATATGCTTCCAAAATTTATTATTAGAAATAACCACGTAATTATTAAAATAGAATAAATTTTAATGTAAACTTTTAAAAGTAAAAAATGGCTCTCCTTGCTTTTTATTCTAACTAAAATTACTGGTAAAAAAAGAAATATAAAATCACAAACTTATTTTGTTAGACAAATACATTATAAACATTTCTGTCACCTTGCTTTTTTGTCGTTTCATATAAAATTAATTCATAAAAAATTCACAATGTTTCATAATTTTTTTTTCAAATTCGATCAGAAATTTCGGTTCCTTAAAAGTGTACATTCGTATTATTTTGTGGTTAATTGTTATATTGAATATAACGAGCATTATTTTCTCTTTCCAATACCGTTTAGATCATATTTTTCACTATGATAGTAAGGGAGAAACAACGATTTCTATAAGACGTGTAGAAGTTATTTCGAAAAGCGAACTAAACGGAGCATTTTGACGTTTAAGCCGCTCCGGCTACTCGTCCTCGCGCCAGAACATTCTCGCCGACTAATTCGCGAGGGAAAGACTGTTCACTTGAGTGTTCACACACATCATTTGCGTCACGTGATGTTAAATTCCGGTTGCGAGTGAACAGTTCCGAAGGAAGCATTCCAACATTGTTGGAATGCTTCATTCGGCACTGTCTCTCTTCACTTTCGTGTTCACAAGGTTCATTTCGAGGGAAAGAGGCGGAATGAAATCACTAAATGAAAGATAAATGAACCATGTGAATGGGCTATAAGCACACGCCCGTATTGCGTTTGCAAAATGTTTTTAATGCCTAATATTCTTAAGGCTCAATCTTTACTTTTACTCAGAAGCAAATATTCCATCCTTAGTATTGTCAAATCTTAGTATTCAACATCCTTAGTATTGAAAAGGGTGTTTTTTGGGCCTTCAGATGGGCAAGGAACAAGGAAGAATAGTTTGACTTGTTGTAGTGTTTGAAATCTGCTAGCAATTTTTTTGTTTGCTCCCATTTAAGATGCGTCTCTCCTAGTTCTAGTTGTGTAATTTACCGGAAAATTTGTTGCTAAGTGACGTGCACATCTCAGGAGAAGAGATACGTAATGGAAATTGGAGCCCGGTGATGTTGGCGGGCTTCTCCCGCAGTCTGTGATACGAGATGTTCCGGATCAGTGGATTGCATATATGCAGTTAATAAGGGCTGGAAAGCAACGAACGTTTTAAAAATGAGAAACGATCTCAGTTAATATTTTCTTAGGATATGCAAGCCTTTAAAGTCACTATGAATTTCAAGCCTCTGTACCAATGGACTACAAACATCATCCAGCGATTATATTTCTGTTCATATTTTGGCGGTTTCTTAAAATACGGGTAGGTATGACATTAATTTTCAAACATCATCATTTGATATAAACATTATTTTCCATAAAAAAATTGATCAAATTTGATAAAAATCATTTGCGTAGATTTTTCTACTGGTTACATTTTTAATACACCCTTTTCATAGCATCTCTAAATATGACCCGGTACTGTAGAAAAGCCTTGGAGCATGCTGAGTTGAGGTATAAAAAACGGATACTTTAATAATATTTTATCAAATAAACTAGCTGGTACCCGGCATGTCCTTTCTCATTCGTCCCGTTCCCCTTCCGCCTCCCCTTCCTCTCCCGCGCCCCCTTCCCCTCTCCGCCTCCTCCACCTTCCCTCTCTCCACTCCACTCCCTCCTTTCCCCCGTCCGGTGAACTCCCCTCCCGAGTTTCCCTCCTCTAGATGCGCGTATAACTCGCTTTTGTCAGGAAATTTATTTGACATATTAACAAATTTCATAACGCCAGATCTTACCTATGTATAAAGCCCATGTTACTCACTGATAATGTAGATTTCTAGTGGTGAAAGAATTTTTAAAATCAGTTTAGTGGTTTAGGCGTGAAAGCTTAACAAACAAACTCAAACGCATTTTCGCATTTATAATATTAGTGCAGACATACGTTCACCGGTTGTCTCATTTTCGACTGTTGACATTTAGTGTGTAAGAAAGAGGGATTGCATTTTATGTTTAAAAACAAAAACAAAACATTCAGGGCGTTAACATTTGACGTTTTTGAATTTTTTGGAATTCACTCACTACTCAATATTATACTTATCTCAATATTCCTACAGCTCTTTCAAAAAATGAGAATTTGATCCGTACAAAATGTACGAGGAAAAGAATTTTCTTCATAATTACGTTTTTCGTGAATTTTTCCGATATTTTAATAGTTATTCTGCTATTCGGACCGAAGACTAATCCAACAAAGCCAAAGATCATAAAAATCGGTCCGGCAGTTCTCGATTTATAATAGTGTAAATTGTCACATCACTATTGCTGTATGTTGCACATCACCAGTGATGAACTACTTCTTATAATTATTGTCATCTGTGGTTTTATCTATTGAGAACTAATGTCAATTAATGTCAATGGTGTAAACACCTCTTCAATAAAAAGTCTTGAATAAAATAATAACAGTGTTTTCCATATCAAATACATAACTTAACATAAATAATCCGATTTTGTTTTATACACTAAGATAAACAAATTAATCTGAATTTTAATAGAACGTCTTGTCAGCTTAACGAAGCATTTTCAAGTCGATTCTGGTTTAGTATTCTGTTGGTTATCTTCGATTATATTCAAAGTTACACAAGATATCTGCCCTGTATTATACTGGTTCTTAACTTTATGTTTACTTTAACTCAGTCTCGAATCAAGTAAGCTACTATATCCAGTAGACCAATGTGTCAAGAAGACCAGAATGGTTATCAAGTCTCGTATCTAATGGAAGACGCATTTTGATATTGTGCCTTGATACTGCTTATAATTTTGATTGGAGTTTTCCAGTCCAATGTAGGTCGGATTTTGTAGACGTGTTCCAGCTACCAACTGCGGTGCATTTACTTTCTGTATGCACTGGCAAAAATAAATTGGACGCTGGACAGGATTTAGTTTCGCTTTATCAACATTGAGATGGAAAACAAGCATTTTCCAATAATGCCCCGGGCAATTCCGATCTCGGCCCAAATTGTAAATAAATAATTTGAGTGAGAATTCACTATGATCGTTTGTCCGGACAAAATTAATGGCTTTTTAACAGATTTTGGAAAATGAAAGACATTAAACGTGGTAAATATTGTTTTTAAATGATTTTAAAATTTATTAATAGGCTAAATAGTTGTTTCACCGTACCTTGTAATTTATTTTAAAAATATCACGCGTGGTATTAAATGTTTTGCCAGAAGTTAATGTAATTTAAACGATGATGCTTTGAAATAAGTGTTTGAAATTAAATATTTGGGAGTACTATTGGACTCCAAATTGACCTTTTCTCAAAACAAAAAACTTTTTTTTATTTAATTTCCATAAAAATTTCACTAATGGGAAGAATAAGAATCGGGAAGATTCCTTCTCCAGTAAGAATGTATACTTACAATACAATAGTATTATCTGTACTCTTAGCCAACTATGGATTAATAAACAAATGACATTACTATAAAATTGCTCCATGAGAATTATACTGACGAAAATTAAATATTCAAAAACCAAGGAATTGTGAAGGATTAAATTTCTTGTCTTAATAATTTATTTTTAATCTACAAAATAATGCATGGCCATATATCAAATGAATTTCTAAGAAAATTTGATAACCTGCAGTACAAACACACACACGAAGAAAAGAAATAAAATAAGAATCCCATTTATAAAAAAATCCCAGAGTAAAAAGTCGTTGTACGGAGCAATTAAGATGTTTGGCGAAATACCAAAGGAAGTAAAATTGGAAGAAAATATGAACAAATTAAGCTTTATTAAATAAAGACAATATTATCATTACATGAAGGCAACAGCTCTACCTCTACTCTATTAGAGCTGTTGCCAGAAGGTCCTGGGTTCGAGACCCGGAGGTGCAAATTTCCGATTTTCCGATTTTTCTGTCTCCAGATTTTCGAATGAGTTTCGTTAATATTGTCTTCATTTAATTAAGTATCACAATTTGAGGTTTAACACATAAAGTTAAAAATTTAAATTAAAATAAACTTGAATTACCTGAATTATCTGAAAACATGTTTTTTAATGTAATTTATATTTATTTATTTCTAAAAAAACATAACATATTGTGTATTAAAATGATCTTCAGCTGTCCAACTAGGAGATTTACCCTTTTAGGAGAGTCAAAATGAGCAGATTTATTACATGAAATAATATTGTTTTGTCTATTATATTGACTTTTACTTAGATATTACACTTGGTGGATAATATATTAAACTTAAGATGATATTTACAAGAAGATGCTTATAAATAATAAATAAAAATAAAAAGTATCCGATATGGTTTAGTAAAGAATTAGTTCAGTTAATTGCTACTAAAAAAGAAACACATAAAAAGTTTAAAGAAAACAGAACTTTATCTAATTATATGTCATTCAATAATTTTTTTTCATCTACATATATGTATGATTATACTTATATTCTATACTTAATATAACATCTTATGAATCTCGACTACCATAATACGGCATTTGCCTAGCCTAAAAAACATGTAAAGCAAACCTGTAACAAACAAAATGAATTAAGAAAATAAAAAAAAATATTAGAAGAAAAATTACAAAATCATGTTTTAATAATTACATAAATTCGGTTGAGAACAATGTAATTCACGACGTGAGATAAGTGGAATGGAAGTACACTAAATCAATGAAAAAAAAATAGTGTTGGTATTTACGGTTATATGCGTTACGGACAAAATAGTTCCAGTAAAATTAAAGAAATTGTTAACATGTTTGCTGATTATTTTAAGGACGTCTATGAACCAGATATCCCAGATGATTTAATTCGGATATAAATTTAGACTTATCTCAAATTCATATTGACATTGAAGACATTAGGTATAGACTGTATTAAAGCACTTGAACCCAAAACAAGCTCTGGACCTCACAATTCCTCCTATTTTTCTTAAAAATTGTGCTGATAGTTTATCCGTTCCGCTTAATGTACTGTTTAACAAATCACTCTCTACAACTCTACAGGATCTTTTTCACAAATATGGAAACTTAGTTACTTAACTCCTATATTTAAAAGTGGTGATCAATCCGTTGTAGAAAACTATCGTATTTTATTTTATTTTTGTCTGTATTTTATCGTCTATAAAAAAACTTTTTGAAAAATTGATTCTTAATAAAATTAGATTCATTTTAAACTCATGTATCACAACTTCTTATCACGGCTTTGTCTCTGGCCGATCAACTTTGACCTACCTAACATTATATGAAAATTTCATCTCAAATGCACTTTCCAATAAACAACAAATTGATTCCATATATACCGACTTTAGTAAGGCATTTGATAAGGTTTGTCATAAAATACTTATTAACAAGCTTTCGGAACTTGGCATTAAAGGGAACCTATTAGTCTGGTTTAAGAGTTACTTATTAAGGCGTCAGTTAACTGTCTGTTTACATGGTAATTTATCTTACACGTTTGAAGCTACCAGTGGCGTACCCCAAGGTTCGCATCTCGGTCCTATACTTTTTTAATTTATTTATAAACAATGTTACTATATATTCACCCATGTTCTTATTTTAATATTTGCAGATGATTTTAAGATATATAGAATTATTAATAATATTGAGGACCGTCTGTCCCTACAATCTAATCTCAATTTCTTTTCCGATTGGTGTTTTAAAAAGAAATTAACTCTCAGTGTAAAAAAATGTCAAGTTATGAGATTCCACAGGAAAAAAAAAACATTGTTGTTCATTTACTTTCTCAATGATCACACTTTATTATCTGTTGTTGAAATAAGAGACCTTGGTATTACCTTTGACACTAAATTAACTTTTATTAAACATATTAATAATGTAACCAGTAAAGCTATGCATATGTTGGGATTTATCTTACGAATTTCGAAGGATTTTAAAACTGTCAAACTACTTTACACTTCTTTTATTAGAAGCCAACTAGAATTTAAGTCCACCATTTGGAATCCGTAAAATTCTAAAAAATTCTAAAATTCCAAAATAAATTCTTACGTCACATTAATTTTAAATTGGGACTATCCATTGAAAACATTAATTACTTCTCCCTGTTACATCTACTGGGACTTGATACATTAAAAGAAAGAAGAATTTGTTCCGACTTATTTTATTTATTTAAAATTGTTAATAACTTGTTGGGCTCCTCTGTACTTCTTTAGTTAATAAGTTTTCATTTACCGAATAGATCAGTTCGTCACAAATTACCTTACCATTGCAACAATACAGGTTCTAATGCTGAATTATATTCCATAATAAATAGCCTGCATATACTTGGTAATAAATATTTATGTTGTTGATGATGTGATAAATATTGAAAGATTATCACCATACAAACATTTTTTTAACTAAAGCTGTTTGTCAGCGCTTCTCAGTTGGATTATAATCAATGTACTTTGAATGTTTATATTCTTCATCAATGTACTTATGGAATTTTTTAATTTATTTTATTACTTACTTTACGTGGTAATTTCTTTACTTCAAAACACCCTGTTTACATGTATATGAGATTTCTTTTTCTTATATTTGTATTGATAATAGCTTACTATTCGTACTTTATGCTGTCACTTCAATGTGTACTTTTTATTTTTTTTGTCATGTGAATGTTTTTTTTTCTTAACGTGTATATTATGTATCCATTTCAAATAGTTGAATTCCTATATAAAAGCCGTTAATCGGCGTTAATTCATAACAATTAAATAAATGTAAATTATATTGTTTAGAATAATACAAACATAGAGAAATAAAAAGAAAATTCAAAAGAAACATAAAAATTATAAAGATGTGTGCTTTTCAACCATTCCATGACATTTTAGTTTAGATTTTGATGAATTAATGCACTATTCCAAAAAACAGATACAGCAAGATAAATAAATACATAAAGAAAGGAAGGTAGAGAACCAATAAATGCAAGGAAAAAAATAATCAGTTTTTAATTTACATTGGTATAAAATTAATATTACAGTAGTACAAATATAATATCAATATATAGGAAATGACAACTAAAGAAAAAAATCAAAATAACGTTAAATAAAAAAATATATATGTATATATTCACATAAAGATTGTATTAGGAAATAGAAAACTATGAACCTGTTTTAAACAAACAACGCCTTACTACTTGCTAATATTATACTTTTGTTGAAAGTTTGAATGCATGCATGTATGTGTGTTTGTTACTTTTTCAAGCAAAAACTACTAAATTGATTTTAAATAATATAGCTCATACATCAGAATAACATGCAGGCTATAATTTATAAAACTAGCTAGGAAGGGGACGCGGGAGTGGAACGGGGACGCACGGGAAAGATGGTTCAGGGAGAAACAATGATTTCTTTGAGCATGGCATTGCAACGCACGCCGGGAACCAGCTTGTATAAAATTATATAATGTGATTGTACGAATTATTTGAACTTTTTTTTAAATAATCTTGAAGAACGCAAAATTCACAAAGAAAATGTAATTATCATCATGACGCATGACGTCTTCGGGCAAAGGCAGTGAATATTTTATTTTTGTTACCGTTACGTTAAACTAGCTAAACCATATTTACATTGAATATCACAAAATATTTTGTTTTAAAGTCAAAACTTCTTTAGCACCGTTGTGATTTGAAACTCGATAAAACTAAAAATAGCGACACTAAAAAGAACCATGCACATACTTCTACATCTTAGGGGCGAGAGAATGAGATTCTATAATCGGTCTCCTCTTTCTGCGGTGCTTCGTAGCCTACCGGTCGCCTCTTTGTGCAATGCTTCGTAGCCTCTCCACTCTTGTTTAGGTTTCACTTCTACCACGTGTGAATTGCATTTTTTTTTTCATAAATACTGTGCTTCATTGAATCTCTTTGCTATCAACCGATAACTTTTGTGTTCTTAACATAATTTTGTGTACGTATAATGATAATAGTAACTTCACATAGCGCAGTGTTGTTATTAAATTTGTATTTAGTGCATTTTACACTATAAAATAACTTTAAATAGTGAGAAATTCCACATATATTATAATATATTGTGTCTTGAATGTATCTTGAATGTATTTCCTAATTTTTTCTTAGGTAGGACATTAACGCCAAGGTAAAAGTAAATTAATATTAACTGGTGTTATTAGGACAATAGTGGTTATTAACCTTGAAATTTAACTGTTTTGGAGTGTTTAGTAACATTTTTCGTAAGATAAGGTTTTTCAAATTTTATATAAATCGCATGCGGCCCCCCAGGCTTTTTTGGTACGTCCTGCCTAAAGAACCGCAAAAAATCATGTAAAACGCAGGAATGATTTTATTTCACGGTAAGTCAGAAAATTTTTAAATTTGTAAATAAAATCGATAAATAAATTAAATAAAATGATGAATTCGTAGTTATTTACGTAAATACAAACGTCGATAAAACATTTGAAAATCGACTTCAGGTTCCTTCAGCAATTTAAAAAACAAAATACAATGTAGGTAATACCTACAATTTTATTTTAAGTTAGCGGACTGTAAGACTTGAACGCAGATTCATTCTTAAATTAAAACCAGTTCTATGTTCAGAAATAAAAATAAAATCCGGTTGCGGATTCATTTTAAACTGATGAATTTCGAAGGAATGCATTAACATGTTCCAAGTGCAGTTATAAAATTCAAGTTCCATACTATGTGCTGCAACAATCAGAGGAAATCCATTTTAAATTTCTGGGTGAAGTTTTGAACCTGGGAAACGCAAACAGATTCACACCCATATGCCTTCGGAAGGCGAAACAACTGTCGATTAGATAGAAGAACTTGTTTATAAATAAATGGTTCTTATAAATTGAATAATAATATTACTGAATTTTTAAAAACAACATTCAAAAATCTATTTCTGAAAAAATAAGAAAATATATAGAGATTTAGGAAATTAATGAGATTAAAAGAATTTGGCATTGTCAGACTATAAAAATATTACCATTTGTTATTTCGGCTACAGGCATTATACTCGTACCTTTCTCTCTCATTCAAAATTTAGGCATATTAGATTTGTCAAAGAATTTATATATATAAATGCAAAAATCAGTCATTTTAAATACATGTAGGATTACAAAAGATTTTTTAAATATTTATATTGAGGGATCAGAAGGATTTATAGGTCCAATTAGGAGTTTCACCGATCCGAACCCTCTGATATGAAAATATCTGGAGTCGGTGAATTATATTCCCATTTGGTCTCTGGTAGGTTGACATATTGTTCTTGTATTATTTGTATTTAATATACTTATGTAGTGCAATTGCATGGCATGAATTGACTAAATGATCATTCGTGGAAAAGTGTGTGAAAGTTTAGTTTGGTTTTTTCCTGTGGGGAAGATTTAGCCCGGACGTAAAACCTGAAGTACAAAAGAAATTAAAATTAAAATGGAGTATTACAAATTGAACTGGATAACAATTAATAAACCAAAATTTACAATTCAAACATTGCTTCTAATGGCTTAGCCGTGATTGATGAACAGATCTGATTAGCCAGGCACTTTCCCACCTTTCTCTTCACCATCTCCTTCCCATCCCCATACCCTTTACAGTGTACCTCGATTAATGGGGATGCCATATTCTCGCTGATTCCGGTTAGCAATGGGTAGTTGGTCTCTTACGCCGTGTTCACGTAAAATAAAATAAAGTTGTAATAGTTTCCCCACGGGAAACCTTAAAATCCAGTTCCCGAATGGGACAACTTATTTTATTCTGATCCTTTCCGCGCGGATATAGAAAGAGGTCAAATTTTCCACACATGAAATGTTTTGCCGGGTTCTGTGGATATATTAGGATCCAATTTCTTAAAAAATTCACTCCTTCGGGTACTATTTCCTCCTAACAGAGTTGCAGGAACCGATAACAAGTCGGTCGAGGAGTATCTACTCTTTACGAGTACTTTGCAACGTGAACAGTAGGTACTTTTGTCCTTTTTTAAATTTACTCTTTGACAATAAGAAACTCCTGTGAAAAATATAATGGCTTTAAAAAAATATGTTCATATACACCAATTAATGCTGATTCTGAATATATAAATTTGATTTAAATATATTAAACGCAGAGTTTTAAAAAAATTATTAAAAAATTCATTTTTAATCGGATCGTAAAAACACGCCATCAAGTTGGCGAAATTTTAGTGGTAACGTCACTGTTCGACGTGTCGTGACTTCACCGTAAAGTCATTGTATGGGAATGTATGATATGACACAAGCCATAGTATTAATTTATTCGTTTATTTACATGCTGTTTATAGAGATTTAGTTGTTGGGTTTATTGAAACATTATTTAGGCCTTAATAATGTTTCAAAAATAAAGGTATCTCTTATTATTTACCTCTATTATTGAAAATATTCAAAAACTACTGCACTAAAAAAATAGTAATGCTACTTCTAGGGAGAATACTTCGAACAACGGAATTCAAAATGGCGGCAGTTGATCAGCTGATCGCCCGATCCTATAGCATTTTTCAAGAGTGATGACGTCACACGATTCACCATACATAAGGTGGTTTTCGGGGGATCTTAAAAAATTAAAACCTTGACAATTATTTTAACTATTAAAACTACCTCTAAAAATAAAAATAAAATAAAAATGCAGTTATTTAAGTAAGAAGGTCATTGTATATTTAAAAAAAGTTAAAAATTGGTCTGGAGTTCTCTACTGAAGGAATGACTACGTGGCCATTTTCATAATAACGTTAAATTTGTTTTTGAGGCCAAAAGACTTGACCTAACTGACCAATATTTTTTTTAAATCAAAAGGTGTGGCAAATATCCAAATATGGAAATTATTTGAACAAAGTTAAGCAGAAAGCAGCCAGCCATAAAAACTCAAACTGAGATAAAAGCGTATTTGTCTGAAGATTGAATAACCAAATCTACGTCATCTGAAATGTTTTATGCCTGAAAAAATTATTATTAATTCGTAGATACCATTTTTTATAACTTTAAAGTGGAATGATTTTTTAGGGGTATTGGTGCTTTTTCAAGTCGGGCTGTTTTCTGTAGAAAACATAGGTATTAGTGAATGTTAGCTCTGCAATCAACCGTCTATCCTTACTATAGATACTACGAAAAACGCATTCTGAAGAAAGTAGCCATAGCTACCAAAAACACTAAATATGTGTCACTACAACATGTTTTCTGCTGAAAATGTGAATTTCGTTAGTCGAACGTAGTAGGTATTTTGCTGAAATCGACGAGTTGGCTCTGGCTGTTTTCTGCTTAATATGTTTGGAGAAATAGTCTTTGAGAGCCGTGGGCGCTTTTTGCACATTGCTTCAAATGGCTTAGCCGTGATTGATGAACAGGTCTGATTAGCCAGGCACTTTCCCACTTTTCTCTTCACCATCTCCTTCCCATCCCCAGTTTTTTGTGATTTTGGAGGACGATTACTGTGATTTTACTTATGAAAGCAGCCCGGCTGGATTTATTCATATATATTGCTGGATTCTAACATAAAAATGACCTTACTTCGTCAGACGACAACATTATCCTATTTTTGCCAAAAATGTAGGGTGGCTGGTTTCTGCACAACTACGTTCATTCCTGAGATAATGATAATTATTTATAAAAACATTTTTGCCCTTACTACATACTATGAAAATGTAATGAATAATAAAATAAAATTATTTACTTTTGAATGTAGCTATAACTTTGCGGTTATCCATTATAGATAAATGAAACAATTTAACTTTGTTTGAACCTATTATATAATGAGTAAATTTATGAAGAAGGAATGGTTGTTCCGAAACCGGTCGGATTTACTCATTATATAAGTGGCTCAAACAAAGTAAAATTGTTTCGTTTATCTAAAATAAAATTATCTTCACTTTTTGAAAAGTATTTTGATGGGCTTAATTTTAAGTTACAACCAAACAATTTACATTGGAACACAAATTAATATATAAATTTAAAGTTTCGTCCCAAAAATATTTTCATATTTCATAATATTTACGCAGTAAGTTGAAAATGATTTTTTTTCATATCACGTTAGCTCACATTAAACTGTCAAAGTTGCTTCTAAAATTATGAAAATTTAAATTCGGTAAAGGCTGGCATTTTATAATTTAAAACACAAATAAATTAAGTAGCACATATACGTACTAGATATTTCGTATAACTTTTTAATGAAAACTAATTATTCTGTTTGGTTGGGTACATTGCCCTCAAATCAAAATCAAATATTATATATCAACTTATTTTTACGAAACGATCAGTTTTTTGAAAACGCAATTAACATGAATTGCAATTTATCACATGCCAAAAGCTGAATATTATGCTGAAGCAGATGTGCTATATATATATATATATATATATATATATATTATTTTTTTTTTTCTTTTTCATTGCTTTAATGGTTACATAATTTGTGGATTTTTCGATCACCATGCTAGACGCAGCCAACTGGCGCCGAAGGTAGATCACTACCCTTCTTTTGTCTACTTAAATACATGAAATGGACAAACGTAAACATTAAAGATCTTCACAAACTGAAATCAATTGTTTGGAAAACTAACATAACTGATCATCATTCATGCTTACTTCTGTATAATAATAATATTAAACATAAAAAACATAATTTACTACCCAAAAAAAC
This sequence comes from Limnephilus rhombicus, assembly GCA_929108145.2. NCBI lineage: Eukaryota > Metazoa > Arthropoda > Insecta > Trichoptera > Limnephilidae > Limnephilus > Limnephilus rhombicus. The sequence goes on along the minus strand of OV815271.1, from coordinate 17,603,642 downwards.
AACAATAGACATGACTATTCTCTCTGAAAAACTAAAAGAGGAGGATTGGAACAATTTTTTAAACAGTGATGATTCCGAAATATGTTCGACTAACTTTGAAAATATCCCCTAACAACACATAAAAAATTCAACAACTGAAATAACAATACCCATAAAATCAAAATTAAAATGTTTAAAGCCTTGGATTACCAAAGGACTTATAATATCTATCAGAAACAAAGAAAAACTTTACAAAACAACTTTAAAAATCCCCATGATGAAAAAGCATATATTTTCTATAAAAAATATGAAAAAAAATTATCATCTTTTATTAAAAAAATCGAAAGAAGAGTTTTTTTAAATAAAATATTATCTTCAGAAAATAACCACAAACAAATGTGGAAAACTGTGAATTTGGCCATAGACAATACAAAAAAAAAACACAAAACATTAAGTACATCGAACATGATAAAAAAAATTATAGATGCCAATATACAGCCTAAACAATGTGCAAACATATTTAATTCCTTCTTTGCAAATGTTAAAAAATCCTGCGAAAAATATTCATAAGCCTTCTAACCCGGAAAACCATAAAAATAAAAATTTACAGAAACATTATATCCTTTCAACATTTGAAATAACAACAGAAAGTGAAATCTTAAAAATAATAGAAAATCTGAAAGGAGGTTTGTCTCCCGGTTTTGCTTCTATTACGGCACACATGTTAAAATCTATGAAACCTTACTTAATAAAACCAATCAGTCATTTAATAAACGTAAGTTTAACGAAAGTAATATTTCCAATGAACTGCAAAAACACAATAATCTCACCTATTTAAAAATCTGGTGATCCACATCAAGTAACGAATTATCGCCCAATCTGTCTAATTTCTAACATAAAAAAGATCTTTGAAAAAATAGTAAAAAAACAATTGGTAAATTTCCTAGATAATAATAAAATACTACACAAAAACCAGTTTGGTTTTATTAAATCACTCAGCACACAAGATGCCATTGCTAACGTAACTTCATACATTTATGAATCATTAGATAAAGGTAAAAAATGTGCGGGTGTATTTATTGACCTCAGAAAGGCATTCGATGGCATATCCCATGAGATGCTGTTAAAAAAAAAAATTAAATAATATTGGCATAAAAGGCAACGCGATTAAATGGATCACCAACTACTTAAAAAACCGCCCTCATGTGGTAAAAATAAATCGTGTTAATAGTGATCAAGAGATTTCAAGCTTTGGAATCCCCCAAGGTACAGTGCTTGGACCAATCCTTTTTACCATATGTGTTCCAGCTAAAAGGTTTATCACCAAATATTCGGCAATCCACTTCTGTATCAATACAATGGCAACAAAATGATAGGAACACTCACGGAAGTTAGAAGGCAGCAGTTTTATCTGGGACGTAGTTCCTTTCAAGATGAAATCACTATCGAAGATGTAGTTCACTTTTTTACTTGATGAATTATTGCGAATTTGAATAGTTTTCAAATAATTCGATGCGATGCGATAAATCGATTGTTTTAAGCGACTTATATTAACGGGGACCTCGTACTCGCCGGAGGTGCGTGAACACACTGGATTTTTGAAGGGGCAAGAGGGGAGACGGGAAAGGATGCATTTGTTGCCATAAATAAAATAAATAATCCATTTCAAGAACACAAAAGTATCTCACCGAGTTATTACTAAAAGCGGCGCGAACATACCCCCGGCCTTGACAGGATGGTCAAAACAAACCAGAATGCGAATAGGAACGAAAAACATATAAATATATACAAAAAAACATTTACCACATAGTGTTTCAATGCTTAAAACGTTAATGCCTATCACTATTGCGAGTGTGATGAAAAAAAAATGTAAAAAAAATAATAAAGAAAGGAAACGATTAAAAGATAGCAATTATGTGTTTACTATGACTTTTGTCAATCTTCAAGGTCAGTAATTGGGTAATATTATATCTGTAACCGGTAATGATGTTAGCAAGATTTCATTTTCTAGCCAGTAAAATTTATTAATATACGTATTTTCATGTGATCTCAGAGTGATAAGTGTGACATCCTAGATATTAATTGACTCTGAAATAAATACAATTGCAACCTTAAGGTCGAGGCCCAGAACGTACCCAGAATCATTTCTTCCGCCTGCTAAATAAACCAATCGGAGCTAATTTTTATTTATCACAAATGAAGTTTATTGTTATGTTTACCCCGGAGTTTTATTTAAAGTGTTTGTGAGACAAAACCGGAGTTACAACAATATAAAACTCATCTCATCAAGAATTCATGCCATAAATGGAGTTTAGAGTATTTATTTAAATTTTTATGTTACAGATGTAGGGGATAAAATAACACGTTTTCTCGATCCGATATGATCGGCTATGTAACTTTGGGTAATTACACCATAAAATTTTTTCGATGAATTTATTAAATAGTTTATCATATTTTTTGGATTTTACCGCCGATAGCCGTAGGTACTACGCGCATGTTCTTGTTGTTTGCGTTCCATGTTTGGTTGCGATAATTTGCTGTATCCACTTTATTATTCAAGCAAGCTTTATTTTGGCTAAATGACAACTTTTACTATATGCCTAAGGCTATATAGTTGACTGATTTGCGTTTCCTGTCCACTGCATCCACTTTATTATCAACGTACGTCTTACTTTGACTAGATGGCTAACTTTGACTGAGATTTTCAATATTATGGTATCTCAGGGTGGGGTAGGGAGGAGTTACTAGTTTCAAAAATCACTGAAGGCCCCCCAGACAGAGCAGAGGGGCGAGGCGGGTGCGGTTTGGTCGGGGAAATGATGCCGTTTTTTTTCATGATGTTTTAAAAATGATATCGTCTGGCGTGGCGGCCTTGGCAAGCAATACACATATTGAGCCTTTCAAAGAAGTTTTCGGCCACTCTTCCCAGCATAACTGGCGGAATTTCAACGATGGCGTCCTCAATCGCCTCGTTCAGAGCTTCAAGGGTTCGAGGTCGAAGTTTGTTTACCTCAACTTTGACGTATCATCACAGAAAAAAGTCACTTGGGGTCAAATCGGGTAACGAGGGGGCCATGGAATATCCCCCCTCAAAGAGATCAGGTGACCTGGAAAGAGCTTTTGCAAAATTTCGCATGAACGATGGACAGCATGAGCCATGGCTTCATCTTGTTGAAACCAGAAGGCTTCTGTGTCATATTCCTCACCTTACTCTTTCATTTTGGGACGCCTAAGGTCCTCCAACATCTCACAATAGTGATATGAATAATTCAATAACTGTAATGGTTAATCCTTCGTGATAGTGCACAAAACAGCGCCGAGGAATACAGCAGTTACGATGCAGTTGCAATGCATGCATCTCTACGTTTTACAAAATCTTGTGGGCTCAATTCACGTGTATCGTCTTTTCAGGTATTTGCACACTTTTAGGTGGCCCAACTGGTATTTCAGGATCTGCAGTTCCTGTCCACCTTACATTACCGATCCATTTCCGAATGGTTTGAGGATCAAGAACACTGTTATTACGATTTAACTCGAACCGGACCCGGAAAGCCCCATGTGTAGTTACAACGCTTTCCCGTTTTTAAAGAACGTCTCCACAACAAAGCCCCGGTACTTACTTGACCACGGTATGGTCACTACCACAGACGGCATCATTTCCCGACCAAACGCCACACAGGCCCCCTCACTTTGCTCGGTCTGGGGGGCCTTCAGTGATTTTTTAAAACCAGTAACTCCTCTCTGCCCTACCCTGTACTTGCCTGAAAAAGGTTTAAATAGGCATTGTCATTGAAATCGTGACGTTTCTTTGGATAAATTTTAATATATTTACAATTTGGGAGACGGGAATGGATGAAATAAAAAGAGGAAATAAAAAGAACATAAAGAATTTAAAATAAAATAAAATAGTTTAAAACCTAGTAAATGTTATTTGTTTAGCATAGTTATTAAAATAATATAAATTTAAAAAATAAAACGTAAATAGGTACATATAAGTAACTAAGAGGAATTAAGAGGGTTAAAACATTTAGGTAACTTCTGTATGCATTGCAGTGCATTGTAGTCCTATATACATGTGTTGTAGAAAAAAAGAAAGAAAAAGAGAAGAGAAATATTAAATATAAAAATGAAATAACCAATTAAAACTTAAAATAGCCGTCGGTTGTTTAGCATATTTGTTGAACTGATAACAATAATAAATAAAAGTTATATATGTGTGTACTTAAAAATGATTAAAATATAAGGTGGTAACTGATGTTTGCCTTTCATATTATAATCCTACTTACACATTTTATATAGTGAGAACAGAAAGAGAACAGAAACAATAAAGTAAAATAAAATAAACAATCAATACCTGATCATTACCGTTGTTTGCTTAGTATAGTTATTAAAATAATAGGTGTATATATATACTTATAACTGATGTATACATTGCATATTGATAAGCCCACATATATACATACTAGCTTTTTCCCGCGGCTTCGCTCGCATGGTATTAGGGGTTTCCCACTCCGCCTACTCCACCTTTCCTCCCCCCACTCCACTCCCCCCATCAACCCCCCCTCCCTCTCTCCCCCCTCCACCCACCACTCCCCCCACTCCTCCCCCTTCCACCTTCCCTCTCCCCACTCCACTCATCCATTAACCCCCCTTCTCTCCCTCCCCCTCCTTCTCCAACGACCCCTCCCCCACCCCATACCCCTCCCCATTCCACCTCCCCACCTTCCTCAACCCCTCCCCCTTCCCCTTCCTTCTCTCCCACCCACTTCGCCTCCTCCACCTTCAATCTCTCCACTCCACTCTCCTCATCAACCCCCTCCCTCTATACCTCCACCCACCCCTCCCCTCACCCCCTACCCCTCCACATTCCCTCTCCCCACACCACTCCCCCCCCCCCCTTTCCCTCACCCCCTACCCCTTCCCACACCCTCCTCCATCCTTTCCCTTTCCCCTTCCTTCCCTTCCCCCTATCCCTCCCCTTTCCCCCTCCACCAACACCCTCCCCACACCCCCACCCCCCTCCCCACTCCCCCCTCTCTCCTCTCGCATTTCACACATTCATTCCAGATACATTCAGTTTTCAAACTGCTCGCGTGCCACCTATTATAATTTTTATACAAATTTCATAATGCAGAACTAAAAAAAAAAGAATTTTCCAATTTGGTGCAGTCGTTCGGGTTCAAATTTAAATTTAAAAAAACCTTGTTTCCAAGGCGATAATTGGTTTGCTTTTTTTCTGACGTTTGCAATAAATCGATTTTGTTAGGGACAGAAAACGTATGATAAATAATTTCATAACGCCAGAGATTATTCATAACGCCAGAGTTTACAATGTAGCTTTCTATTAGTGAAAGAATTTTTAAAACCCATTCAGTAGTTTTTGCGTGAAAGAGTAACAAACATATATCTATACAAACTTTCGCCTTTATAATATTAGTAGGATCTTGTATAAATATTAATAAAAAAGAGAAGAGATAGAATAAAATAAAACATCCAATTAAAACATAAGATTAACAGCTGCTTGGCTAGCTTTCTAATTTTAAAAGTAATAGGTAGGGACATACATACCTACACATAATAATAAAGATTAGAAAATAAGGGTATCTTTTACATGATTCATTTTTTGTTGGAATTTTTGTTGTTGTTTTTGGTTTGTGTTTGATTTCATTTTTTGTGTAGTAAAAGTTCACTCACCTTTCTCTCTAATTGTTGAAACCAATTATTATTCTAATGAGTATTAATGAGGTACCAGTCTTTTCAATTTGTGAAATATTGAATGTGAAATAAGATATAAAAAAAGATAACTTTTAAATTGTATTACTTCCCACTAATGTACTGGTAATTCTATTATCTCCCACTAATATTCTGTAAATTGTATAACCTCCCACTCAGGTACTGTAAATTGTATTACCTCCCACTTATGTACTGTAAATTGTATTTCTTCCCACTTTTGTACTGGAATTTGTATTACCACCCACTTACATACTGTAAATTTTATTACCTCCCACTTATGTACTGTAAATTATCTTACCTCCCACTTATGTACTGTGCATTGTCTTACCTCCCACTTATGTACTGCAAATAATATTATCTCCGACTTATGTACCGTAAATTGTATTACCTCCCACTTATGTACTGCAAATAATATTACCTCCCACTTATGCACCGTAAATTGTATTACCTCCCACTTATGTACTGTAAGTTGTCTTACCTCCCACTTATGTACCATAAATTGTACCATTTATGTACTGCAAATAATATTACCTCGCACTTATGTATTTTAAATTGTGTTACCTCCAACTCACGTTCTGTAAATTACATAGCCTACGTACTTCAATTTGGGAGACGGGTATACCATTTATTGGATAACCAACCTCTGCCATAGGTCACCCCAAGTGGTTTGCTACGTTTGGTGACTTAGCAGACATGCCCGGCTTCACGGGGTGAGGTTCTTCCTGGTCTTGGTGGCGGTGCGTCTGACCACCAACTGCACGGTAGGCTGAATCGGGAGAGAATGGTTGAGAGAGTCCCTTTGACTTCTCCAGCCATACTCTCTCGGAACATCGCCTTGCACCGCAGTTGGAGGGATGGAATCATACGTCCGTCACTCCTGGACACACAGACCCCCAGATTCCTACGCACCCGTAATACCCTTTTCCTTTCCAGAACTTCCTCACCTCCCTTTCCTAAAAAGTCCCACCACATAGCATCCCCAAGGATGACATGGGCCCTGAAGGGAATTGTTTTCCTTACGGCCTACTGTGTGGAGCTAATGTTAAAAAAAATCGGATGTACTTTAAATTTCTATAGTTTCAAAATGGGTAATAATATAACTCATCGGATCGGGTAGCAATAAATCAAAACTAATAAAAAAAACCAATATATATTTTTCATTAATATGAGTAAAACTACAAATTTTAATAATCATCAATGACAGTACTAGCGACTCACTATCGAAAATTTGAAAGAGATAAATCAGAAAAAGGTACCATAATAATATTTGGATGATTTATATAGCGCCGTTTTTGTGAAAAATCACCTCAAGGGCGCTGTAGCCATCGCACATAGCATCCTGGATGCGACAGAATCTTTTTTATTGTTCCGTTTCAAATTTTCGGTTCGAAATAATTTATTTTTCTATTTGAAAGTCACTGTCTCCCATTTAGAGATCTGTCGAGAGTCGGATTAGGGGCTGTGAGTGTGCAGGGATCTGGCGTTGCCCGCGTAATCCTACCCAGCGCAGCATATTATTAAGCACCTACGCTGTCACCGCCTCATAAGCTACTGAATACCAATGAACCAAATCTCCCTTTACCTTTGTTCGCGCTGGTAAGTTTTAGCCAAATATTCACGAGTAGGGGGACTACATAAGAAAGCGCTTAAATTTGCCTAAAATTATTCGAATATGGAAGAAAAGAAAAGTGGTTAGTGGCGATTAGTTTTTTGAGTAAATTTTACACATTAAATTGTTCCACGCACATCTGTCTCAGAATGTCTGGTGGATGGACCTGACCTTAAAACAAATATTTATTATGTAAAAATATATTTGTTGAACAATAACTATCTAAATAATATAAAATAACCGGAACGAACAGTTAAGAAACATAGTGCTAATAGTTGACAATATTACTAGAAATGCACTACTCCGTCTCGGCCGAATAAACATCGGATACATGAGGGTGCACGTGGAAGATTCATCATCATTAATACAATGCTTAAAGTGCATGGGATTTGGGCATTCCTCTTCAAACTGTAACGCTCTAAAAGACAGATGTCTCCACTTTACCGGCAAGCACAAATCGATGGTGTTCCCAAAAAGGACGATGATTTAGCCATAAAGTGCTGGAATTGCAATAAAACTTCTAGCAATAAAGACGTTTACTCGCATAAAGCAAACAGTCGACAGTGCCCTTATCGGCAAAAAATGGAAGAGAGAGCCTATCAAAGAACCGACTATGGAAAATGAGGAACAAGATTACAAATACGATCATTTCGAAGAAGATATACAAAATATTACTGACATAGAAACACTTAACATTCTGGATGCTTCAAAAGTATCCAAACATTTTACGGGCAATTGTTGTTTGAAAATTCTCAACCAAAATATCAAATGACGATTATTCCAAACTGCAGGCAGACCTCGATTCAATCATGAAATGGTTGTAAGAAAATAAACTTAATTTCAATATAAAAAAATGCGTCGTTATGACTAATAGTCGTTCACAAAATCCGTTATTATACCCGTATAGAATGAATGGAGAAGTTCTAACACGCGTAAATATCATCAAGGATCTTGGGGTGACCTTTGATCCCAGGCTAACATTTTCAAATCATATAGTGCAGCTTACTTCGGCTTGCTCCAAAATGCTTGGTTTTGTAATTAGAACTTGCAAACAATTCAGTAACAGAAGCAATGACCGCCATGTTCAACGGAGTGGTCAGAAGCAAGCTGGAGTACGCTAGTACTGTCTGGATACCATATCAACTTAAATACATAAATATGATTGAACAAATTCAAAAAAAATTCCTAAGGTATGTTTACATGCGATCTTACGGAATATATCCGAAATTCATGCATCACGTGGAACTGCTAAAAGAGACAAATTATCAAAGCCTGGAGACCAGGCGTAATGCCGGACTCATGGTATTCGAATTAAAGTTAATAAAAAACCTTATTGAGTGTCCATATCTCCTGTCATGCTGTGGCTTATTCGCTCCTGACAAATACTGTCGAACTCGTAGCCACGCCCTATTCTACATACCGCAGGGTCGGACAGATGTCATGGCTCAAACAGCATGACAAGAGGTATGGCATTGCTTAATGCCCTACCAGCGGATATAGATGTGTTTGATATCACCGTACCATGTTTTAAAAAAACTATATACATGTATTGTTAGTTATAAGAAAATTAAAATTGTACCGTAATTGGACTCACCTGTCTGTCGTACAATAAAAAAAAATAAAAAAAATAAAAAAAATAAAAAAAATAAAAAAAAATTTAAAAAAAGAAGTGTGACGAAAAATTTTGATAATCTAATAGTTGCCTTAGATCAAATAAAAATAACGTTTGATGTTATCATTCTCACCAAATGCTGGATTAATGACGACTTTATTGCGCCCAGCATGCAAGGCTACGATGTTTTCTCATCAAAAAATCACAAAAACCGTAGTGATGGAGTGATAGTATACACAAAAAACTCTATTTTTGGTTCAACAATTCCCACTGCAATACTAGAAGCAAACAGTGTGACTATAGAATGTCTTGATTCTGTTGTCATAATCGCTATCTATCGGTCTCCATCATGGTATTCGAATTAAATCCATATTCAAACATATCGCAGTTCCTAAACTCATTGAACGAAAATCTTCACATGCATAACAAATTCGCGAACTGTATTATAGCTGGAGACCTCAACATCAATATACTTGGAGATAGGCACCACCAAGCCGACGACTATGAATGTCTTCTTGCAAGTTACGGTCTTCGATCTGCCATCAACTTACCTACTAGAGTCACGCCTATATCTCAATCCTGTATAGATCATATTTATGTCAGGACAAAATTTAATATCTCTGCAACCGTAATACATACGACAGTAACCGACCACTTTGCTACAATGCTCGCCTTTTCCAAGAAAAATTACAAGAAGAAAGACAATGAACAAAATAAAATGCAACTAAAATACACAGATTATGACGCTATTAGATCATCTCTTGATTCAATATCAATAAATGAAACAGATGTTAACACTGCAATGGTGAATTTTACTGAAAAAATAAATATGAGCAGAGGCGGCCCCTTCCTTAGTGCATATGTGCACTGCACTGCCGAACATACGTCAGAAGTGTAAATTAGTATCTACAATCTACATCCTCTCACGAAGAATCCCGCCAATTCGTTACAAAATCATTACCAATTGTCTAAACTCCCTCCCATGAGAGAAAGGAATACGTGCACATTTTGTTATGCCCAGGCGTGACGTCACACGAATTTATATTTCTATTGGGATCATCTGCAGATGCTGGAGTGCTCGTGCCCGTGAAATGAGCAAGACAGGTATAGACCCATAACGACGATTGACGTGTGAAAGCAGAGAAGACATATGGTGCCTGCGTGCATTAGCGGAGCAAACGACAATAAATTAAACTTGCGTAATGTGGTACCAATGGAATGGAATAGTTATGTTCGACGAATTTAAGACGAAATAACAATGTTATGTTTTAACGCCATCGGCCGCCAGCGCAACGCTGTATTGTTTCAGTATTAACAGCATTTTAACAGTTTTTGCAAGTTTTATTCTGTAAAAAAAAACTTGTTTAAAAATGAGTGTTACTAAAAACATTGCGATTAACGTAGATTTTATCAAATGTAATTAGTTGAGTGTTTTAGTGAAACGGTTAAGCTTTTTAAAATAATTTGTACTATTCCAATAACAACTGTTTTTCTACATAAAAAAATGTACAAACATTTCTGAGGAACACTATGTCACAAGTCTCAAGATTGGCTTAATGCTGTGTCAATGTTGAGCATCGAAAAAGGTTTGATATCTTCTATACTAGAATTTTATAATCGTGTCATTGAAGTATTTCCACAAATAAAAAAGAGCGACGAATGGATTTACTGTACAAGTGAACGTTTGCATTAGGTATGTCACCCCCTAATCACTTTATTTTCCCATGTTAATGTTACCTTTTTTGTGAAATGCACTGCTCGCGAATTTTGTCACGGGCCGCCTCTGAATATGAGTGTGATAAAATACACAACTTTTCGAAAAGTGGTTCACAAAAATAGAAAAATTAAGCCTTGGATCAACGACAACTTGGTTAAATGTTTACATAAGCGTGACAAACTACACAAACAGTCTTCAAACTCACCGAATAATATCAGACTTTAAAATTACTATAAAAAATATGGAAATGTCTGCCAGTCAATAGTGAAACAGACAAAAGAAGAATACTACCGACAAAAAATTGAAGAAAACAAAGCTGACCCGAAAGCAATATGGAACGCAGTAAAGGAAATTAACAATAAAAATAGGAAACCAGCAGCACAATTGCAACAAATAGAAGTTAACGATACAGTAATAACTGATCAGACTGATATTGCCAACACATTAAATAATTACTTTGCAGACATTGGTCAAACATTAGCCCAAACACTACTAAATAAAACGAACACTGACGAAGATACACTTGCTGATAAATATATCACTAATGCACAAGATAACAATACATTTAGAGTAAAAACTTTCCAAACCAAAGACATAATACATCACATAAATAAACTGAGAAACAACTGTGCGACTGGACCCGACAAACTTGACACTAAACTAATAAAAGAAATAAAACACCAAATAGCCCTTCCCTTTACCCGCATCTGTAATCTGAGTATTGCTGGCGGTATATTCCCCAGCTATTTTAAAATTGCAAACATAGTACCTATTTACAAATCCGGAGAAAAAAATAATCCCTCTAACTATAGGCCTATATCACTTTTAAATGTTCTCACAAAAGTACTCGAAAATCTAGTGGAAATTCAACTGGTAGACTATCTAGACAAACATAAAATTCTATCAGAAAATCAATATGGTTTTCGAAAGAATATGGGAGTACAAGATGCAATATTAAAAGTGACAGAAACCATTTTAAAAAATGTTGACCAAAAGAAAGCTGCATTGCGGTTTTTCTAGATCTAAGTAAAGCTTTTGATACAGTGTTCAATAAAATTCTCCTTAAAAAATTAGATAACATAGGTATTAAAAACTCTGCGTATAACTGGTTCAAATCATACATAACTGAACGCAGCCACGCACTAAAATTAGGCAACGTAACAAGCCAAAACAGATATATAACTTACGGAGTTCCTCAAGGAAGTACATTGGGACCCATCCTATTTTTACTCTACATCAATTGCCTGTGTCAGTTAGATATTAGCGGAGATGTTATTTGATTTGTGGATGATATTGTTCTCGTTTTCACTTCTGACTCCTGGACAAATGTATATAAAAAAGCTGCCCCAAGAAATCAACCGGATTAAACATTAGCTAGACAATAACCTGCTAACACTAAATATAGACAAAACAAATACATGACATTTAGTATAGATCCCAGATGTCAACCGAGACTTAATGAAAACTTAACCATACACGACTATTCATCTAAAGGAAACTGTCTATGCAACCCGCTAAGACGGACTGAGATAATAAAATACTTAGGAATTTACGTTGACAACTACTTAACGTGGACAGAACAAATAAATAAAACAGCGGGTAAAGTCAGAAAACTTAAATATTTTTTTAGGAACATACGAAACATAATGCCAGTGAAGATTTTAAAAACTATATACTACGCGTTAGGCCAATCAATCATCACCCACGGTATTTTCGGTTGGGGTGGTGCTGCAAAAACTAATATGGACCCTCTCAACAAAGCGCAAAAGGCCTTAATTAAAGTTATTACAAAAAAACCTTTTAGATTCTCAACAAAACAGTTATTTAAAGACTTTGCTGTATTGAACATACAGCAACTGTATATCAAAATTGTATCTATACATTACCTAAAAGACAAACTAAACCATCATAATGCACAACACAATTGCGATACAAGACATAAACATCAACACATGCTTCCGAAGACAAATACTACATATGGACAAAGACATTATCATAATCTGGCTCCAATTTTTTTTTATTTTAATTAAAAAAGATGTTAAAGATATCCACATGACAAAAAATGCAAATATAAAACACAATATTCATATCTGGATAATGAACAAAGGCATTGCATACAGCAGGCAGATAGCTTGAACAATACAAGAACACACTCAACGCCTGTATTTTTCTCTTTTCCTCTCAATTATTTTTATTTTTGTGACTCTAATTTGTTTCTTTCATATTTTTTCTATTTTTCTTAGCTATTTTCAATTTCATTTCATTTCTTTTTACTGATCTTTCATTGTATTTATCTATTTACATTAAAATATTTTTACCTTTTTCTTATTTTCTTCCAAGATTAAGATATCAAAATTAGTTTAAATTCCTGCCACCTCGGAACAGGCTCAGCCTAGTGAGGTGGTATATACCAAAAAATGTGTATTGTATTTTGTATATGTTGTAATATCTTGGTTAATAAATAATTTTAAAAAAAAAATATATATATATATATAATATATGTATATATATAATTATATCATGATTGAAATAATTTCTAATATCATATACATATTTCAATTGCTACATTTTAACTGGAAATATAATAGTGTAACAAAATAAATACAAAATATATACTTCTACATGAACTTTAAAATTATCAAGTACATAACTATTTTCAATAGTATAGAAACGTTGAAAGGTAGGTATTCGGAATCGATACCTTTTAAATCTAATATAAGGATGTTTTGATTAGATTTTTCTTGGAATAAATACATATATAAATATACCTATACACATTATTCATACATATTGTATAAACAATATTTTAATATACATATCACACATTAATCTAGTAATATTTTGTTACAATAATTAAATTCAAATACCAGCTACCTGCTACCTTCCGCTATCTCCTTGGAATCTGTAAATTTTTTATAAAATGAAAACTCATCCCTCAAGGTTTTTCCGAACCGGGTTCTACACGATTATAACCTTCTTGAAATTTCCTACCTAATTATCTATTGTTCTACCTAAATTTAAATAAATCTTTTTGACTTCAATTTTTATTTTATTCTCGTTTAATTTAACCAAATTAATCGGCATTTGATATTTATCATTCTAAACTGTATTCTATTTTCGGATCCCGTTAGTTATAATAATAATAATAATAATAATTTTATTTTAGTAATTTGTACATTTAAGTTTACAAATTTCTAATTGATAATAATATTTCATATTCACTATATTTTTTCAAGTTTTATGTAGCTCCTACAATACATCTTGAACTTTCCAATTGGTGTGGACTTTAAAGTTTCTGGTAGTGTGTTATACAACTTCATTCCCTTGTACAGTAGACTGTTCTGCGTATTCGCTTTGTCCTTTTTTTGTAGCCTAATTTCCTTGCACGCCCTTGTGTTATATCTGTGAATGTCTTTATTGTATAAAATTTTATTTGAGAAGTATTTTGGTAACGTGTTGTTCAATATTTTGTGGATAAATACCATCGTTTTCAAGGTCAGCATCTGTTTCACGGTCAACCAATTTAGTTCCTTTAACATTTTAATAATTTTTGAAAATCTGTTTCGTCGAAGAATTATTCTCATTGCCCTGTTTTGGAGAATTTGTAACTTATTTTGTTCTCTTTCGTTACATAGGAAAAGTATACTTGAGCAGTAGTTGAAGTGTGGAGCAATAATTGAATTGTATATGGTGATTGCAGTTTTTCTAGAAATTTTTGGCCGAATTCTTCCAAAAAAAGATATCTAATAACACTCTGCTAATTAAACTTTAAAAAAAATTCACGATTAATTACTTCACGATTAATTTTGAAATGGTAAATTGTTGTTAAATTCATTGATTATTCCGCCGAATTTTATTTAGTAGTATGTTTGTTTATTTATTTTTGTTTTTTTTTTAAATTTTATCTTAATTTTAATTTTTTCTTAATTTTAATTTATTATGTGTTATTATTGTTATTTTTTTCTTTTATTCTTTTTATTTAATTTTTTAATTAATAAATTATTATTATTATTAATCTAATAATAGATTAATACTTTGTGATAAAAATTTGCCGTCCAATTGTAAATTATTTAGCCGAATTATTCTGATGTCAACTTTAATATTAATGATATCGATAATTATTATTACCCATGTTTTTTAAATTTTGCTAACAAACAACACTTTTATTATCGCACGATAAATTATGATTAATCACTTTATTTATTCTAAATTTTATACTTTTACGAGGAAATTTATTTCAACTGCACAATTTTTCTAAATACCTAAATTAATTAATAGATTTTTGTTAAAACTTTTCCGTTCAAACACAATATTTATCGATTATAAAACCCGAAGTTTTCACTTAACACGTGTTAATCACAACCACTTTTTAAACTTTTCACAAATAATTAAAACGTAAAACTTAATTTTTATTTCCACTGATTTTAATTGCAAATTTTACAAGTCTCAAAATTCCAAACACTTAAAACTTTTTCACAATTAAATTACCAAACGTTTCGTCACGTCACACGAACCTTCGACTTTTCAAAACCGACGACTGACTTCCTCCAAATGACGTCTGCACGGCTTTAAATACCTCCTCTCAGGTCCAAAAGAGTGTATCTGAATTTCCTTTGATAGGTCAATATAATCCCTATCAACTCGTAATGTTTTGAAATTCCCACATTATTATGCCTTGTTCACACATAAGATCTTTTGAATCATTTCACTCATCTTGCGCTGGGAGGCAACTAATTTTTGTCTCGTATTTTCATACCTATAGGGTCCGAATCAGTAAGTTTCTGTTAATTTGCCTCACATTCTCTTTGTTCTCCTGCTCATACAAATATAGTTTGAATATCATGATTTTTGTGTTCTTTTTTTTCTCGATGCGTAAAAGGTCCGTCATCATATGTAGATCTCAATTTTTCGCATCTTTTGCAAATCATGATTAAATCAATGTCGAAATCTTTACTATGCTTTTTCCAATTTCAATTATTCTAAATCCCACTTCATTTTACTGTCACCTATATGAACTTTTTCATTTAAAACTGTATTTTCTCTATTTACGTCATAGATTTGTTTTTCTTGAATTGTCTTTTATTAACAACGCTCTTCCTATGAGTTTCCTTCTTTTTCCTTATGTTATTTTACATATCCCTATAAATAATTATATTCCAAGACGAATTTAATTTTATTCATTGTTAATTTAAGATTTCCTTTGTTTTTATCTGTGTCATTTACTTTCACATAACTTCACTTTACCCTCCTCACCTAACCATATCGTTTTTGATGTTTGTTGTCTCTCAAAAGGTTTCTGTCTTCAATTTAACATTATTAATTTGCCATTTTATTTCGTTTTTTTTTTCGCTCCAGTCACCAATCTGACTCTGAATTAAAGCTCGACGCTCTGGTTTTATGTCTCATTCACTCAATTCTGACGATTAGTTTTTAATTAATGACGGTAATAATCATAAAATTTTTGGGTTGGAATTAAAAATCAATTTTAATTTTGAGACCTGTCAGATTTATGTACTTTTCTTTATCTAAATACTACGTAAGGCCTGGGTTGATTTTAATGGCCCTTTTAATGGCTAATAGCTCTTATATAAATAAAACCCATGTTCGAATTCTAATTGTTTTTAAAAACAATACACATGTGAGATCGACAACCATTTTTTCGTGTCTATCTCATCAGTAGTCTTGTTCAACTATATGATTCACCCACCATCACAATTACGTAAAATGACTCCTTTTTCTGAATTAAATCTCTCGCAATGTGTCCAGAATTTTCATTCTCCCCTAGGCACACTACTCTAACTTCCTCAAATCCTTGTTACTGCACTAAAACCTCTGAAACGTCCCCTCGTCCAGTCGCTGCACTCTTCATAAACGCCCATTTTTTTATGAAATTTTCTTTCCAAATCGTTTTCCTAATATCTCCGCTTCATCTAGAATGGATAACAATCATTTAGTTCGATAACCCCTTGGTTCGGTGGGAATGAAAAGGTCATTAATTATTTCCTTAATTATCGGGTGCCAAGGTCAATCCTATGTTCTTAGTTGGTAAACGCCTTCCCGTTTACTGATTGGCTTGTCTAATTTTTTATAGCCTTTGTTCCAATCTAATTGGCTGTCAAAATCCCATGTGTTTGTTTTCACGCCTCAAAAAATCCTTGCGCCGTGACGATTTTAACACCCTCTGTAGTTTTTTTATCAACACTCATTACAATTAGGATTATTATAGATCTCTAATGTCAATATGAACTCAATCAACTCTGATCCGATAGATTTCGTAAGTGTGTCCGTTTTATACGTAATTGATATTTTTTTATTAAAGTGGGAAGCTACGATATTTCCTTATTTTTACAGTTGATTAATGCAATACATCACAGTTGTCAACAATAGATGCTATTCAAATAGTAAGAATCATAGTTGAAAAGTATGGAGATTAAAAAAAAAGACTTGCACATGGTATTTATAGACTTGAAAAAGGCATTGGACAGTTGATATGGGCGGTATGATATGGGCGGTATTGAGATCTAAAACGTACCAGAAGGATATGTGCTTTCCATACAAGATTTGTATGTATACAAACGTAGAAACCCAAGTAAGATGCACATCAGGGACATCACCAAAATTCCCAATTAAAGTGGGGGTACACCAAGAATCTGTCCTCAGCCCACTGCTATTCATAATGATCATGAATTATCTAACGATTCAAGAAATGAATAACAGTATTCTCAAGACTATGCTTTTTTCAGATGATGTAGTACTGATAGCAGAAAATCATTATGACTTACAAAATAGCCTGGAAAGGTGGAGAAAGATCCTGGAGGATAATGGCCTAAAAATTAGCAGGAATAAGACTGAATATGTGTACTTGCCATTTGAAGACACAAATGTTGTAACTCCTTCGATGCACCTAGATAGAGAAACATTAGCCAACTATCTGGGTTAATCTTAGTATCTGGGCTCAGAGAGACGAAGAATGTGCACTGGATGTCAACCATAGAATAGGTGTGGGATGGATAAAATTTAGATCCGTAACAGAAATCTTGTATGACTCGAAAATTGCCTATAAAACTTAAAGGAAAGATATACCAGACTATTGTTAGACCCGCGATAATGTATGGCTCTGAGTGTTGGACTATTTATTTTATTTACTCTAGGCAACTCGAAACAGCAGAAATGCGAATGATTAGATGATCGGCTGGAGTATCACTAAAAGATAAGATTAAAAGTTCACGCATTCGTGGTGGCCTGGGTGTCACGGATATAAACAGTACGCTGGAGGAACGACAGTTGAGATGGTATGGGCATATAAGATGGAGATCACCAGACCACACAGTTAGCAGGCAATGTCTATGGAGCTTCATCGACAGTCATCCAGAGGAAGACCGCAGAACTCCTGGATAACTCGTTGCTCCAAAATACTACAGAGAAACGGCCTGGATGAAGGCCATACCCAGAACCAAAGAAGCTATAATCTGAGAACAAGAAGAGTCGACTCCAACAGCCTACCTAGGCAATGATTTGGGACAGTGCAAGGAACAAGAAGATATGAAGGCGGTAATGAAAAAAAATCGGCAAATGTTATTTTTTTTTATTTATTTAAGTTTTTATTCCAGCAGGACTGGGAGGGTAATGAAATCCCAGTCTGCCATATTACATAAACAACTATAAACTATAAAAGAAGAAAAAAATTGTTTACATATTAGGTAGGTACCTAATGAAAACATAAAATGAAAACAAAATTCATCACACAAATAACAAAAAATAAGAATAAATAATAACACAGGCCTGCAAATTGACACTTTTGATTTTTTTTTCACCGTAATGGGTGAATCGTATGTATTTTGGTGCGCTGAGTCCAAATATGCCCTCAGTTTTTTCCAGCACGTAGGGATTTTCCGCAAAATAAAAATGAAAGTTATGCAAAACCCGCAGTACATATAGGTTAAAATGCATTTTGAAATGAAATTACTAGTGGTTTATTAACATTTTTAAATACAATTTGATAAAAATAATATGTATATACAATAAGGATTTATAATTATTTATAATATCTACATATTTTTCCCTCAAAACTCAGTTTTGAGCTTTTCCGTTTGTGTGGGATGTCTGGAAGTTCTCTATGGAGCATCACAGGTCTGCAAATTGACATTTTTTAATGGTAATGGGTGAATTATATGTATTTCGGTATGCTGAATCCGAGTATGCTATCCATTTTAACCCATCACGAAAGGATTTCCCGCAAAATGGAAATTAAAATATAGACAAAACCCGCCTTACACTACTTCTGTAGGGAATGTTCAAAAGAAAAAAAAAACATAAAATACGCAAATTTAATTAAGTTTATGTCATAAAATATTTTATTTACATCATATACAATTATAAATCTATATAAAATCTGCTTTTTTTAGTTTTGAAGCTTCGTTTTGTGCTTTTTCTTTTGTGGGACGTTATATTAAAATTGTTGAGGTCCACTGGAGTCGCCTACCTGAAAATCCTCACTAGAAGTTTCTTCTGATGATGGCATATCGTCTAGGCTTTAGGGGTGCTTGTGGCGTAGGAATGCCAGGTCCGTGAGGGACTGGGCGGAGTGCCGAATCAATGTTTGGGTAACAAATTTGTTTTTTCTTTATTTTTGGTACTATACCCTTGCACATTGCACGAACAAAAGTAGGAGTCATCGCTGTGGTTTCGAGGCTCTCTCCAGAGATCATGGGAACACCAAAACGAAAAGATTAACTTTACTTTTTGACCACATTCTAAGTCCTTCAACACACCCTGAACAAACTCCATGCGGGGCCCAAGATTTGTCCTGGTCCCCCTATCTTTACACCAAATACGCAAAATACACTTTTTTTTAACAAAATCTGTAATATTTCATTGTTGTTTTTTCACTACAAATTCACCACAAATATAGCAAAAACTCTCCGAAGAATTTACACAACCTCTTGAAGTCATTTTTGAAACGCACTTTAGGAAAGTTGGAACAGAAATAATAAATAAAAGGGCATGGAAGGTAGTGGGCAACTTGGGAATTTCGGCATTCTCTCATCATACTTACTATGGAAAATTCCGATATATGTGATTCAACGCTGACTAATTTTATCGTCATGAGTTACTTAATGTTTTGTTTCAGTCTATAAAACATAATATTATCTTATAATAAGTTGGAATTAATAAAAAAATATATTTCGGCAATAAACTCCGTTTTGCGCCTTAAAATAGGCAATCCCACAGCATTTTGAGTTTTCCGGAAAAACCTTACGTGATGGAGTTTTTTTGATAATTTTCCCGAATTCAGCAACCAAAAATACATGGGAATTACCTCTTATTTCAAAGAAGAAAAAAACAGCCGCAGGCCTGTGTAATTAAACAGAATTAAAAAATAAAAAGATATATTAGAATTGTCCATCAGGGTGGTCGCCTCATCATCTGCATCCATCGCTCATTTATTGGGGATGATTATGAGGTACGATTGTATATATTATTATAATGATGTGTATTTTATAATGGTATTGTTTTTTTTTTTTTTTTACATTAACTCCACACAGGAGGCCTTGAGGAAAATAATTTCCCTCAGGGCCTATGTCATCTGGGATGCTGTGTGGAGGGTCTTTTTGAGGAGAGGAAGGAATGAACATTGGTCTTGAAGAGACCTATGTTGTAGGAAGGAGGAAACACAGAGGCCGGCAAATCATTCCACAGCCGAGCTGTTGAACATAAGAACGTGCATTGTGCATTAAGTTTATTATATTAAAATTTGGGAGGCAGATATGGGTACCGCCGCCTCGGGAACCATTTATTGGAAAACAAACCCCCTACCACAGTTCACCCCAAATGACAATTGACGACTTAGCAGGGGCGCCCGGGTTCATGGGGTGAGTTTTGTCTAGGTCTTGGCGATTGGAAGCTTTTGCCCATCTACTGCATTGCGGGCCGGTTCAGGAGAGACTGGTTCAGGGAGACCTTACCTAGACCTCTCCAGTCGGACTCTCTCTACCTGATTCCTACCCATCCCCTATACCTTTTTCCTTCCTAGAACTTACTGTCCTTCCTTTCCCTTAAAAGACCCCCACACAGCATCGCCAAAGATAAAAAATGGCCATGAGGGAATTTTTCCTCAAGGCCTTCCGTGTGGAGATAATGTAAAAATAATATGTTTGTAAAAATTTGTAATATTACTTTTTTGTTCTGCAATCAATTTTTTTGTTTTGCTGATTTTTAGTTTGTTTCGTAATTGAGTAATTGTTATTAAAATATATATAATTAAATTGTGAGCCTCCTTTATACAAATCATCGTATAAAGAAGATTCTGTTCCATCTACGCTGTGACATTAAACACAACCTGTTTTTCCTCATTTTATTACTTTGTTTTGAAACCCAATCTTTCACAATAAAAATAACAATTTCATATTTTGAAGGGAAAAACAAATTCAATGAAGTAGAATTTATTGATTATTTTTGCAAATAATCCATAATATAACCACGTTTTGATATGACGCTCGCGTTATGTGGTACCCACCCGATACAAAGGAACCTTTTGCAACTTTTCCCAATAAAATGAAAGTACTGGAGCAAACACAACCACCAGATATATTGAATCAAATATTGTGGACAAAAAATGGAAACAGTACTTCAGTCTCAACAGTGACGGATTGTGAAATATTAAGTCAATAAACCAAAATGATTATGGGTATCTGATAGAATTCTACTGAGTTCCAAACAAACGTTGGTATTATTCGTTTAGTTTAATATAATCACCGTTATGCAATGGGATCTATTGTGCTTTTGTTTTATTTTCGCAGGACGACACGTGAAACAAAATAATTATTACTATGTCGACTACAAAAATACGATTAATTATTAAACTTATGTTAAGGGATAATTTATTACATTATTGTAATGTTATGAAAGTTAATTGCTTTATTTTGTTTATCACATACAAATTTATTCATTATGTTTCATAGAAAAAATATAAAATGTTGTTACTGAGGCAGTTCAGTTACGTACAATAAATACTGTATATTTCTTACCGGTCATATGTAAAAGTTCCGAAAAACGGCATTAATCAATAAATGAATAAAGAGCAGGAACTGCCTGTTAGTTATAGACTAATTATGTTGACTGGGCTAAAATGTATTCATACCAATATTGTAGCTTATCCTCAACGCCCATCGTAAATACTCACCCATAATATTGTTGGCGGTCTCGGGTCAAGGGGCCCCACTTACCTTTGCCGGCGGCCAGCTCTAGACGTCGGGTGTTTCTTCGCTAGCGGGGGGGAGGAATGCTTCCGGTAAACTCGTGTAGATTGCGATTTTTTAAGGAACTTATTTAAACAGCCGTTGATTTCGCGAAGACCATCTTTTGCGTAATGTGTACCGTAACAATAGGTATATTTATCCATAATTTTAAAATGAATCGCTGAATATGTTGCTAAGCGCATAACTTTCGAACGGCTGCACCAAATTGGATAATTATTTTTTTTGTGAGTTTGTTATTATCAGAACAAGATTTTTATAAAACTTCAGGTGAGCTCTGGCATTACGAAATTGTATAAAAAAATTGCTTTTGGTGGCACGCGAGGAAGCGGCTATTGCTATGGAAAGCGGGAGGGAGGGAGAGATGGGGGAGGGGAATCAGGGAGGGGGAGGGGAACCTGGGAGGGCGGGAGGGAGACCTGGGAAGGGGGTTCGCGGGATAGAGGAAGGGGGGGAGTGGAGTGGGGAGAGGGAAGGTGGAGGTGACGGAGTGGGAACGCGAGAGGGGAAGAGAACGCAGGAGAAGAAGGGGAGAATGGGACGAATGGGAAAGGACAATCAGGGAGAAACAATTTCTTTATTAAATGGCATAGAAACGCATGCCGGGACCAGCTAGTAATATATATGTATAATCATAATCATTTATATAGTATTTGGTTTAATTCTTTGAACCTATTTATACTTAGCATGTTCAGAAAGTAAGTGTACTGTGACCATAACGAGCGGTGGTTTTTTTAGAGTTAGTTTTTTGAGGGTTGGCAACACTGAGTGGTAGAGGGGGGTTTTCTAAAAGAAAAACATCTACAAGAAAAAAAGGTGAGGATTTCTGAGCTCTATTTTGACTGAAGATGGTAGTGGAAGTCTCATTACACACATGGGGAAAAAACAGTAGTCAAAGTGGCGTCACACGAATTCCCCATCTGTCAAAAAATAGAAAACCGCAATTTCGGGCAAAAAAATCATGGCCTCAGTGTTTTGGTATCGAAAAGGCATCATTTTGGTCGAATTCGTGCCCCAGTTTGAGACACAACAATATTGTGATACCCTAAAAAAACTCAAAAGGAGTATTCAAAAAAAAAAAAAATAGAGGGGAATGCTGACCAGAGAAGTGTGCTTGTTTCACGAAAACTTCCGTCCTCAAACAGTCTTAGCCACCAATATTGGACTCAGTTGGTTGGGATGTTTTGAACCACCCCCCGTAATCCCCTGACTTGGCGTCTTCAGATTATCATCTTTTCACCTTTCTGAAGGCATGTATGGATGAAAATAAAATTTCAACGGAGAATTTGTCGAGGAGGGCATAAAGAAACGTGTGCCATGGCTCACCACATGCATTGAACGGGTTGGCAAATATTTGGAAAAATAGTCAACAATATCCTGTAATTTTTTTTAAAACACTTTTAAAAAAATCAGTATACCTACTTTCTGACATGCCTCGTACTGTTTATCAAATGAATTCAATAAATAAAATACTTTTTAATAAAACTTTACCTAAACTTTTGCAAATCTTCAAAAGTTTTCTTCATCTGTATTTTTTTTGTTACTTTTAGTACACATAAAGCATTTTCAATGGGCTTGTCTACCGATTTGTTTAATTTTTACAATTTTTTCTTCTGGAACACCCCGAATCAATTTGTGTAAATTCTGTAACTACAAGAAATTCTCCTCGAACCACTACTTAACAAGTAGTAGTGAATTTATAGAAATGAACTGAATTGTACATATTTCAGTTTCATTACTTTTGCAAAACTTTTTACTTTATAAAATTTGATGGGCCATTCAATAAATCCAATCAGTATCCAATCTCTGAAATCTGTCTAAATTCAGACCTGCTTCACCGCCCGGCCCACTTTAGCCGAAACGAAAAACGTGACGGTTTATCAACAAACAACATAAAACGAGCTACTGCATATTGCTTTGGCAAAGGTAATTGTATTTTTGTGTGTATAAAAACGTGAAAATATTTCCCAACACGTAAAAAGCTTTCGGCCTTTGAACTAACCTCTTTGATTCCAAAGCCGTGCGCATTCTTCGAGCTTTCGTACATTTGGAGCAACATAATTAGAACCGCCTTCTCATTTCCTGGTAATTTAATTAACATTTTTCAGCAAAGTTTTACAGACTTGGACAACAGCTTAAATTAGAGCGGTAGGTACATAGCTCTTTCATAAAGTAAATCATCCTTGAGATATTTTTCAAAAAAAAAAGGTATTGAAATTAAAAAAGAAACCATAAAATATATTTATATTTTACATTATCTCCAAATTTGGCTTCGTAACACAAATTTTCTTATAAAAAAATCAAATAAAAAATACTCCACCACAAGTTTATAAAGTAGTAACTTAATTATATAATAATAAAACTAATATTAAACTTTATTCCACTTAATTTTATTTGACCGTAACCGGTTTCAGTCAAATAAAATTGAGTGGAATAAAGTTTTATATTCGTTTTATTATAATATATGTATTATAATGGAATTCCACCATGAATTGTCAGTCTCAAAAATAGAAATATTAAAAAGAAACTTAATTATTTTCTGTCCAGAGCAAACTGAAACCGGTCTGAATAAAGTTAATGGGAGTGGATAGATGGAAAAAGGCATCATTTTAATAATATTTTTGGTCTTGTTTACTATAATTTGCATTATTCCGAAACCAGGAAATGGGTAGTGCTAGTTACCACGAGTGATTTTTTATCTCTTAGTGAAAATAGTAATGATGTGAACATCGTTCACGAAACTTGTAGATTGTGTACAAATAAAAGTGATGTAAACAAAGTTATTTGTCTTTTCGTTAAAATAAATAATGTCATCACAAAGTGAAAACCTTTCCGAAGAAGTTTTCGTCGAAAAATTAAAATATTATGTCTTTATCATTTTACCAAATTCTAAATAGCTGCGAAAGGTAATCAAAACACTATAAAAGTAAAATTATAGGCATTATGTAAATGCATGCAAATATCTTATAATTATTGAATTACCCACCATTTTCGGTTCATTAAGAATGAATTACCATTTCGCGAGAGCGATAATGGAGATATTGTCTAGCTGGCATTGAAGAGGTAAAGCATATCGTAAAGCAATTATTATTAGCCAAATATGAGGCTGAATGGAACTACTCGTGACTAGGTACTTGCTGGGACAGTTATTATCTGCTGATAGTTGTATCTGCGGGATAGTTACCAGGGGCCTAGCCAGTAGCTACAAGGTACTAGGTGGTGGAGATTATTGATGCAAGTTTAACAGCTGTTTAGGACAACGGTAATCTCCCTGCCGTCGTGAAGTCCGACAGATCAGCATACAATCAACATAGTCGGTATGCTCCTCCGAGGATTAATCGCAATGTAAACAAGAGATATGCGGTCGTGATAATTAATTAGCCTTATGCAAATTGCTGGTACAAACGCAAGCTTTGGAATGTTATCTGAAGGCGTTGATTGCTTTTAGTATTGTTTCATTATCCTTTGAAATATTATGCGCACCTTGTTTCTTTTATGGTGTGCCGCCATAATATTATCTGCCGTAATGTTCCACTAAACATTATCTTATTCTTTCCAGTGCTCTCTAAATGGCATTCTACCAAAAATGTTATATACGATGGAAGGTTTTTCTGCAATGTTAACGTGAATACCAAAACACTGCGATCTACGTTTGAGGTCCTTTGGTTTTTTTTTTTTTTACATTAACTCCACACAGGAGGCCTTGAGGAAAATAATTTCCCTCGGGGCCTATGTCATCTGGGATGCTGTGTGGAGGGTCTTTTTGAGGAGAGGAAGGAATGAATATTGGTCTTGAAGAGACCCATGTTGTAGGAAGGAGGAAACACAGAGGCCGGCAAATCATTCCACAGCCGAGCTGTTGAACATAAGAACGAGTCGAAGAAACGACCCGTTCTCATGTGACTAATGTCAACTGTGTACAAATGTTGGGCACGCGTTTGGCGTGTTTCCCGACTATGCACCGGTGCCGAAGGGATTAATGATGCTAGTTCCTCGGAGCATCTTCCATTGTAATACCGGTAGAACAAGGATAGCATTCCCACCCGACGCCTGTGCTCTAAAGATTGCAATCCGTCTGTTAAGATGGGAGAATCTATCAAACGGACCGCCCGTTTCTGCACAGAGTCGAGGGTATTTTTCAGGTATTTTGGAGCTCCAGACCAGAGGTGGCTGCCAAATTCAACCGTGGGGCGCACTTGCGATTTGTACAGGGTTAGCAGTTGTGTACTTTTAAAGTATCTGCGGGCCCTGTACAGTACGCCCAGTTTTTGGGAGGCTAACTTTACTCTGGCTTCGATGGAGCCCCCATACCTGAGCTGGTCACTTAGGGTTACACCAAGCAAATCAATGGAGGGCCTGTTCGGAAGATTGCTTCCGTTGAAAGAGACTAGATTTTCATTGCGATCCCTTTTAGACGTAATCAGACAAGATTGGGTCTTTGAAACATTAAATTCAACGAGATTATTTTTACCCCAAGAGAAAACACTGTCGAGGTAACCGTCCATTCTGTGCTTCAAAGCCTTACGAGCTGTTGGAGTTTGTGAGCCCTTTGGGGGCTTGTCAAACAAAAAGCTATCATGAACTGTACTGTCATCCGCGTAGCAGTGAATTGGTGCACATGACAAAAGGTCGTTGATGTGCAACAAAAACAGAGTTGGAGACAGAACCGATCCCTGCGGGACGCCAGCATTTATCGAGTGAGAGGAAGAGGTGAAACCATCGACTACCGTCTGAATCGACCTCTCCCTCAAGAAGTCGGCAATCCACGTACACAAGGATGCGGGAAGTCCGTAAGAATGCAGTTTGTTGACAAGTCCTCGGTGCCAAACCCGGTCAAAGGCCTTGGATATGTCCAGTGCAACCGTTTGGGTCTCACCGAAACGTTCCGGGCATCGCCCCCAAACATGCGTCACATACGCGAGAAGATCACCGCACGAGCGGTTCCGCCGGAATCCGTATTGACGGTCGTTAATAATTTTGTTCTTCTCGAGGTATGTGAGTAGTTTGTCGTTGATCACACGTTCCATCACCTTAGACAGAACTGATGTGATCGCTATGGGGCGGTAGTTGGCCGGGTTGGAGCGGTCACCCTTCTTTGGAATAGGATGGATAACCGCTTTTTCCAACCAGAGGGCACAGAGCCAGTCTTCAGGGACAGTTTAAAAAGCTTCGTCAAAATTGGAGCTATTTCTGCAGCGCACCTTTGCAGTACCAGGGCAGGTATTCCGTCAGGCCCACTAGCTTTATTAACATCAAGCCCTCGTAAAACATGGAGTACTTCCCGATGGCGGATCCTCAGCTTTTTCATACGAAAACCGCAGTGAGGAACCGACGTCGGGACAGCACCTTGGTCATCGAGGGTTGAGTTATCCGCAAACATTTTACCTAGTAAGTTAGCCTTTTCGGTGGCGGTGTTTGCTAGTGAGCCGTCAGGTCTGGTAAGAGGTGGCAGACTGGATTTGCAGAAATTGCGACCTATTGAGCCCGCAAGCGACCAGAATTGCCTGCTGCCATGCGGGCATGCAGTCAGCTTTCTGCTGATCTGCTGGTCGTGCTCGAATTTTGACCTATTTATGATTCTCTTGGTTTCCTTTGCCATTTTGTTATAAGCTGTTCTGTCTTCGGATGTTCTAGATGTGTTGTAGGCTCGGTAAGCCGCGTTTTTTCGTCGCACTGCTTCAGCGCATTGTCGACTGAACCACGGCTTTGAGCCTACACCAGTTTCCTTAACAGTAGATTGGATGAAGCCATCCATCGCGGATGTGATGACCTCACCAATTTCCTGGGCACATCTTGAGGGATCCGAAGTCCGAAAACAGACAGCTGACCATGGGAAAGCATTAAAATGTGCCCGCAGACCGAACCAATCTGCTGACCTATAGTGCCACACTTTTCTCTTCAGCCTCTCGTTTGGTGGTCTGAAGTTTACAGGGATTGATGTCGACACCAGGCAGTGGTCGGACGATCCTAAAGGCGCTGTGACTTCAATACTGTAACCGTGTGGCACAGTAGTTAAAAAAAGGTCTAACAGATTGGAACGGTGAGTCTGGACATCAGGAACCCTTGTAGGCTCCTGAACCATTTGCTCCAATCCGTAGCAAAGGGCAAAGGATTCCGCTTGGCGTCCAGCCGAGTCTGTTGATCCTGAGAACTTCAACCAAGGTTCGTTATGAACATTGAAGTCCCCCAGGACCACAAACTCTGCCATAGGGTAGCGGGGCAAGAGGTCATCAATAGTGTCGCTTAAATGTTTGAAGAGCTCGGACGTGTCTGATTCGCTAAGGTTCGGTGAGCGGTATAAACACGCGTAGAATCTTACCGTACTGGCAAGATTGACGCGTACCCACATTACGTCGAATCTGGAGTTTTCCAGATTCAACAGTCGCACACAGTTGACGTCAGCTCGACTATAGAGACAGACACCTCCTTTAGGTCTGAACTTGCTTGCGAGGGTGAAGCCCGGGCAGTCCAGATAGGAGGCGTCTACAGGCTCGGCTATCTGCGTTTCAGACAGGAATAGTAGGTTGGGGCGTTGAGAAAAAAGGTGATGGTGGACGGAGTTTAAATTGGTATGCAGGCCGCGAATATTGGTGTAATTCACCAACATTTTTGGCCTGCGCCGGGGTCGCCTACTACTCGCCGCTGTAATGATGTTAATTTTTGTTGTTTGTTTTGTCATGATTTTAAATATTTTTATGATGGGGTGTGGGGGGAGGGAGGTCTGGGAAGGAAAAGGTATGAGGGGTGGGTAGGAAGCTGGGGATCAGAGTGTCCAGGAGTGACGAACGAATGAATCCAATCCACCCACTGCGGTGCAAGGCGATGGATAGGGAGAGTCCGGCTGGAGAGGTCACCCAATGCGCCCCAAACGCTACTGCTGGGTCCCCTCCGGTCACGAACCGGCACAACAGCAGCGGCGGGGTTTTTACACTCGTTGATGGGGCAGCCCACCCTCAGTCGTGAGCCTGAGGGTCGGGCCCCTGTACTACCGAGCGGCCCGGACAGCGGTAACCGGTTGTAAAGGGTCTCCCTCAACCAGCATCTCCCAATCCGGCCCGCCACGCAGAAGGTGGGCCGACGCACCCGCCATCAAGACTTGAACAAACATTACCCCAAGAACCCGGGCACCCCTGCTAAGTCACCAAACGTAGCGAACCACTTGGGGTGACCTGTGGCAGAGGTGTTGGTCATCCAATAAATGGTTCCCAGGGCGGCGGTACCCATACCCGCCTACCAAATTGATAAAACATATGGATGTACATAAAACATTAGGAATAACAGTGAAAAATATATCTAGGAGAAAATTAAAATTATGTGGTGATACTACCAAAATAAGATTTATTTATTTTTTTTAATTTGATGTATTTTCTTTCTGTTCGTATATCAGCGGGTAATTGATTAAATAATTTTGTTCCTTTATATATATAGTAATTCTGTGCAGTTGTGGTTCGTACGGGAGGTACAGTTAGTCCACCAATAGAATAGAAGTATTCCTTATGCTAATATTTTGCAGTGGGGTAATATTTTTACTAAAGATATCTTTGTGTAGATGAAGTAGTGCTATTTTTTCGTAAAGTTTTGTAAGTGGAGGAACAGGGAATTCTTGGAATACGTATATTGTTGGGTAGTAATACGGTTTTTTTAGGATATATTTGATTCTGATAGTTAAGATTTATTTAACTGGGTATTGAATTATTGCTCTTGAGCTATCGGTAAAGTATGGACAAGCTGCCGCATTCCGCTACACTTTAAGTGGGCATAAAATTTGAAAAGAAAACTTCTCTTAATCTCAATTACCACAAGAACTATCAGTTTCAGTCGAGATAGACGGAAAAATATGCATTAAAATTCGATTTTCATTAAAAGTTTAAAAATCACCATCTCCATTACGGCCATGTTTTTTTTTTGTATGGATTTGACATTTGCGAAGTTTCGTTTCAAACTAAAAACGCATGAATTACTTAATTTACCTAAATTAAGAACCTAATAACCTATTTTGTGTTCGTAAATAGTTGTTTCTTGTAATAATTGTTGAAATGAAGTATAATTTCCGTAATCTGTGCATAAAAATGCGGCGGCTTATCCATAAATTAATCTATCTATAAATAACTGATTAGAGTATGTTAGAGTCATCTAAAATAATTTATTATATTTTCATCCTATCCACATCTGATGGGAGTTAGCATAATACGGCTCGACTTCTATGATAAAAATAATAAAGGACAATTATTTTTGGTGTCATTAAGAGGGCATTACCAGAGAAAGCCTGAAATACGTCATTTTCAAAAAAGTTTTTAGACGTATTGACTCTTTTCCACAAAAAATTATAAATGGATTTCGAAAGATTGTTCTTTTATCTAGCATTCGTTTGTAATAATTTTTTAGAATTTTTTTTAAATTTTTAGTATAATAAGGTTATTCCATAGGTCGTTGGCAGATTTGTTAAATTTTCAAAAAAGTTTTTGTATTATACCACACCCATTTCAAATAATGTAATCATGCAGTAAAATAAATCAATACATTATCTAGCAAAGTTATGTATTAGAATTTTAATTTTAGTTTCAATAAAATCATTAAAAAATATGTACGTACATGTGTTTCTAGACGAAAATTGGTCCATTTGTGTATTTATTTGCGCACTTACAAACTAATATATTTCAGATTTTTTTTAACATTTTTTTTAACATTAAATTTAGACATTATTGAAAAATTATAAATACTTATAATCAAAAAATAACTACAAAAAGTACACTATTTTAATAGTTTTATCATCACGCCTTTCAGCATTTTTGGATGAAGGTATAAATGAAAGCTAATTTGGATTGAAATAAATTCGAAATTGAGTTATAATTTAAAAAAGCTGGTACGGAGAATAATCTTTCTCATTGTAACCGTCCTGCACGATCGGAAGAACGACTTTCGACGAAATGTGGATTTTCGTCCGCTGGCTGGTTAAACGCTCTTAAGTAACTGTGGCGAAACAATGTAGCAAAATGGTGGCCGTATTGGACACTACCTTTTCATCCGCCAAATTTCGCCCGAGCGTTGATATACTATGAGCTGTCAAATCGTGGCGAGCTGTCAGACCGGCCAGTGGCTGAGTTGGCATCATGTGACGTTTCCTTGGACAAACTGCATAATTACTCATTTAAAATAAATTTAAAAAATAAGATCAATTTTATGGTCAATAATTAAGGTGGTACTTATTGAAGTACCTACTTACGAATATTAATTACTTCACAGGGAAATTTAAGTTCTGATTTAATAAGAAAAAAATAGAAACATACTTTTGGACTCGAGGTACACTGAGATACGATTTTAGATTTTCACGGCCAAAAATATTTTTGTTATTAGTTTTTGGGGTATTGTGACAGCGTTGCAGTGTCCATCATCAGGTACACTGTTCACAGAATTACTAGTCCAACAATGTAGAACAATAAAAACCTCTTTGCTTCTCCAAGTAAACACACCAGCGTTATGAGAACATTCGTGTAATAAACCTTGTGCAAACGGAATTAATTATTTGAATCAACCTATATTGGCCATTGGCCACCGCGCAATACAGCCATAACCGAAATCAGTTTAAAAGCTCCCGTTCGGCCTGGTGTGGGAGGTACCGGCGCACCGGGACCATGACTGTCATCTGTAACGGCTGACCATTACAGCACAAAGTTTAATTGAGTCGTCCTCTGAGGAGTGACTTAAAGTTCCTTTCATTGCGCTGTACCAGAGGTAATTACAGGCCGACCCTTCGTAACACTTTTGCCCACATTGCACTGGAGATATTACGATATTATTCACAGTTTACTAACACTTATTGCTCACTTATTTCAGATATAATTTGCTAGCATGACAATAAAAGCCTCATAGCTAATTAATTAATTAATGCCGATAATCATAGCAATAAAAGCAGTAATTGTTATATTGTGGTGTGGTGACACCCAGAGTGGTAAATAAATGATATTGCATTTATAAACGTGTTCTTATTAAAGACTTTATTATAACATGGTGACAGATGTGTCTTTATAAATTTTATTGGGAGAGAAAAATAACGTTTAAAAAGCCAACAGTCAATTGTGTCGATCGATTTCTATATCCGCTATATCAACTTTCACTGATTCGGAGAAAGCCGCAAAAAACTGTCATATCTATAGAGTAAAGAATAAATTGTAGTTTATTTTTTCATATAATTAATTGGAGTAATATACATTCGAAAAGTGTTCATTTTTCAATGTATGTCTAGAAATATTCAAGTAATTTGGATAAATAAAATGGATTTAGCGGATTTTGATGCTCACTTCGTGATTTATATGGAATATAGAGGCATTTGAAACCCAACTGACCTGAGGGGCGTGTTTCTACACCCGCCATCTTGGCAAAATAGCTGCTCGTGATTGGTTGAATTGGAGGCTTGGAAACTTAATTTTAGGTTAGTCTTGTTCCTCGCAAAAATGTGAACAAGATTTCATACTCAGATCATTTTGTCAAAAAATCGGATAGAGCGGGTATTGAAATTATAGGACTCAATTATTTATTTTGAAAAATATTGTCACATAAACAAAAATTTTAACAAAACAAAAAAACGACTTCAAAAAATGCACTAAAAAATAAAAATATTATTTCGTATTCTTCTACAACATAATAATCAACTTACTTTTTCTACTCATCAATATGTAGGTACGATTTTATTTTTGGAGTCGGTGTCAGCCAAGGTAGGTTTGTAACTACATAAATAGTTATAGGTGAGATGTGCTTGTGTCGCACGCGCGACT
The DNA here is from genome assembly GCA_929108145.2 of Limnephilus rhombicus. Taxonomy (NCBI): domain Eukaryota; kingdom Metazoa; phylum Arthropoda; class Insecta; order Trichoptera; family Limnephilidae; genus Limnephilus; species Limnephilus rhombicus. The sequence goes on along the minus strand of OV815271.1, from coordinate 17,570,965 downwards.
TGTCGCGTGCCCGGCGTGTTCACTTGATCCCCTACCGCCGCGGCCCCGCTCTCGCCTCTTGCCTCTCGCACATCTCACCTATAACTATGTATGTAGTTACCTTGGCTGACACCGACTCCAAAAATAACAATCGGACCTGCATATTGATGAGTAGAAAAAGTAAGTTGATTATTAAGTTGTAGAAGAATATGAAAGTATTTTTTTTACTTTTTAGTGCATTTTTTTATGTCGTTTTTTTTGTTTTGTTCCAAAAAAATATATTTTTTGTTTTTTAGTGAATCTGAAGTACACTAAATAATTCGTCTGAATATGGGTAGACCTACTAAACGTGCTGCTTATATGAGACAGACATTACTTGACCATAACGACGTTACGGTAGGTGACTCAAAGATCCTGATAGCCTATAGCCTATTCAGGATTAATTTGCTCCTAAGAATTTAAAAGTTCCTTTACTTTGTCATGGATCCCATAATCAGAACCTAACCAACTTCTCATCAAACTACCCTTGAAGTACATCCTTTCCAATAAACAAAAGAATCATCGAAATCGGTTGGCGTGAGTTATTCGTCCATTTGTCGCGCACATACTTTGCACTATAAATCATAGGGTTAAAATTAACTTAACGTAACGATGTAATAAAAAATATTTCCTTTATTTTTGCCATAGTTTTTACAAAAAAATCAAATATAATGCAATGTAATTTATTTTTAATTGTATGAAATGGGAACACAAACAGGAGCTGCCGGTTTGTAGGTAATTTAATTGATGGGTTATATGTATATAAGGGAACGTACCCATACTACGTGACACGTTCAGGGGGGGGGTCTTCAAAATACCACGCTTGGTACAAATGAGCGGCGGGGGGCTTAGGTTTTTAGTCACCGGTCACCGGGGGGGGTGGGGGATTAAAAATTGCAAAAAGTTGGTCACGTAGTATGGGTACGTTCCCTTATTTTCGAAATATCACAGCATGAAAGTTATTGTCTTTTGTGAAATTTTGAAGTTGGTGAAACGGATAAGTGAAAAAGATGTAATTAACAATCAATTTATAGAAACAATTTTTCGACAATCAAGGATATTATGATCGTAGGATTTGTAAAGCTGAAAGAATTTTATTTTGTTAAATATTTACCTCACCGTCTTTTAAAAATAAATAATATTTATATTTTTTGTTGATAAATTAGAGAAGTCTTAAAATTAACCTTTCGAATAAACACCTTTAATAAACTTTTGAAAAATATCGATATCTGACAAAAATGTAAACAAAAGAAAATATGTTATTCAAAAACAGAATTATTAAAAAAAAATATAAAACAATTTTGGTACTTTATCGCCTGGTTACCAAAATCATTTACAAACCAATCTGTTATGTTATACGTGTAGTATTGTTTACACGTGTCTGTGTTTTATAAATTTATTTATTAGAAACAAACAGCTTTTACAAAATATAGTGATAAATATAGAAGTGAACTGAACTGAAGTCAAGCCACAGAAGTTTCTTATGCTAAAGTTCATTGGAGATGAAGTTTTAATATCTTAAAATTAATTTTGGTTTATAGGAAGCTCTCCCCTTCCTTATATGTATATATAGGAAAAGGATAGAAGATGCTCCCGATACATTCCATACTCTCATATTAATAATCGATCGTACGCCTTACTTCATATCGATAATTCTTTGGGTTATTACTAAAAATGTCAATGCTGTGAGATTTTGTATTATATTGTGCACATACACGAAGAATTGGGAATTTTTTTCTAATATTTGTTCTACACAAGGGTAAATAAAATAAATCGGATTGTCGGGTTGATCTTGACTGAATATGAAAATTTATTAAATTGGTAAGCTCTCGTGAGTCCAGGCCATTATTTAAAATTTTAAACAATAGGATTTAATAAAAAATTAGACATCGTGTTTGGAGGGAGTTGAAATTGTGAAATTTAATGGATTCGGATTGAAATTTAATTTAATTATTTTAATTAATTTATAAAATATAAGCTATAAAATAACACCGGGAGTCGCGAATGACTCGAACTGAGATGCTCGGGTTCCACCACAGCCGGACCTCGGAGCCGGAGCCCGCAAAAGAACTCGAACGCGCGACCTACTACCGACTCGCGAATGGCTCGAACGGAGACACTCGGGTTCCACCCTAGCCGGACCTCTGAGCCGGAGCCCACAAAAAAACGCGAACGCGCAACCTACTCTGGACTCGCGTGTGGCTCGGACCGAGACGCACGGGTTTGATTAGTGCGAACTGCCGCCGCGCCGCCTCCCGACTGACTCGAAGAACCCGAGTTTAAGAGCCCACTCCAGTTGAACCTACACATCGCTACTGGATACAGCACCTTCAGGCCTCCCTGTCGTGCGCTACTTTGGCGGCTTCCGTCCGTGGAAGACCCAGCCTATGGAGTTGATCTCTCCAGAGGAAGAGGAAGACTTGTATGGTTTTCTCATGGATGCCAATGTCAGAACTAGACCAAATTGAAATGGGACCACACGGTAAGCACCAGCTTTCAAATAAAAAAGAATCATGAATATCGGTTTACCCAGTCGAAAGTTCTGAGGTAACAAACATTAAAAAAAAAATTAAAAATACCGTTGAATTGAGAACCTCCTTCTTCTTGAAGTCGTTTAAAAATAAGATACCGATCGATGACTATACAAATGATACATTAAATTGCAACAATTTAAATGCAAGATTGAATTCATGGCACATAAACTTAAGAATAAATAGTGTGATAATTTCATACTGAAGCCAATGTAAATGCATAATTAACCACTCTAGTTGACAATCGATTAAAAATTGCACTCACCATACGAAGACGTTACGAATTAAAGCCAAATTGAATTATTATAAGTTGGTATAGATTTCAAACAAATTTACGTACCTACAGTATTGATTTATTTTTTGTTCTTGTACGATGGTATGTATAGACTAGTAGTTTTTTCCTTGATGCATTTGAATGAAAATATTTTTTATAGTTTGGTTATTTAAATTATAAATAAATTTAATATTTGCAATTTGGAAAGCGGTTATCGGTTTCTCCGCCCTGGGAACCATCCAACATCCCTACCATAGGTTAACCCAAGTGGTTAGCTACATTTGGTGATTTAGCAGGGGTGCCCGGGTATAGGAGGGGAGGTTTATTTAGGACTTGGCTGCGAATGCGTTTGCCCACCTACCGCATGGCCAGATCGGGAGAGACAGGTTGAGGGAGACCTAACCTTGAACTCTCTAGCCGGACCCTCTCGACCCATCACCAAGCACCGCAGTGGGAAGGGTGGACTCATACATCCACCACTCTTGACACTGACCCCAGATTTCTACCCACCCCTCTACCTTTTCCTTCCCAGAACTTCCTCTCCTTCATTTTCCTTTAAAAAAATCTCCACGTAGCATCCCCAAAAACGATAAAGGCTTTGAGGGATTTTTCCCTCAGGGGCTTCTGTGTGAAAAAAACTGCTGTATAACCTCTCTGCCCACCCCTTCGGCTCACTTAGTCATATTTTGTGTAAAAAGGTATTTTGCATTTTCCCTAAACCGACTGCAAATTATATATAAGTAAACCTGGAGGCCAACATTCAGGGGATCAACTGTCATGAAAACTTGGAGTGATATAATAATAATACCAACGATAATAATCAAACGTATTGGATAAGAAAAAGGAAATAAATTTAATAAAAATTAACTCAATCTCGAAAGCTTCTTCTGATGTGCGGCACCAGGGCCATCACTTGCTCCATTTGATATTGAAAGGCAAGATAGAGGGTCGCCGAGGGCCTGGTAGGAGACAAATATCTTGGCTGCGTAATATACGAGAGTGGACCGGCATTAGAAGTGTGGAGGAGCTATTCCGGGCAGCGCAAAACAGAGAGACATTCTCAAGAGTGATCGCCAACGTCGGGGGGACCTGATACGGCTCACAAAGAAGAAGAAGAAGTATGAACAAATTTAATCGTCTTTCGTATTTCAAACAGAAGAAAATTATTTATGTTGTTGAATGACGGATGGCGCTACGTCCACCTAATCGAACCTTTAACTACACATGCGCAAGACATTCACGAGAAGCGTCGCGTCATTTTGATATTTCATTCGGCATCATGTTCTCGCGTGGACAAACCATCGAGCTTATTTGTGTTAGCTAAAGATGGACTAACAAAAATATCGTTCGCTCAATTGCTCTTCGAAATTTATATTGATTTTCTTTATTTCATTTTCCTACTTTAGTTGGTGTTTGTCTACAGCGCTCCATTCTTCTTTCTGTCATAGATTCCATTCCCACACAACAATACATTAGTTATTTTATATTTAACAACCAAAATATTCACTAGAAATAATTTATAATATGGCAGAACAACGTTTATCGGGTCAGCTAGTTAACTATAAAAGTATAATTTTTCGTGCATTATTTACCAAATTGAAACGTAAAATCGACTTAAAATAAGTTGGTATGAACATCAAAAGAATTTATACGGTGTCGATTTTTTTTGTACTTTAACTCTGGTATGGCCACTTTATGTAATTAGGTATACCGTATTTTCAACACAATGATCAACTGTCATGGAACCGTTTTCTTAACGTTTTTTGTATCGGTGGTACTTGTTTATTTTGCATTTTATTTTCTATGTTTTTAATCAGGCAGGACTGGATGGTGTATCCAAGTCTGCCGTATCATATAAGATATGTTTTATTTATAATTGTTAATTTTAATTTTTAAGAAAAAAAAATTGAAAAACATAATGGATAGTTATTGATACCATAAAATACAAACAAAAATATTTTGTCAAATGGTTTTTCCTCTCAACCAAATTCTTAGCGCGATTAAAAAAAAATAATTCATATAAAAAAACTGCAAAAAGGCGTTTTTCCTGCATTGTCACTCATTGTAAATTTCAGTTCAGTTTCAGTGCCGGCAACCCGGGCGTTTATTTATTTTTCATTTATTTACATGATTGAAATGACCGAAAAACGGTTGAAATGACCGTTTTTCGTTGTAATTAATTAAAAAAATATATAGGTTTATAATAATTTTTTAAGACATTATTAATACAATACAATTTATTTTTAATACCAGAATTGGTTAGTTAAGTGTTATTATAGAAATATCTTTGATTTATGGGTTTCAAGACAAATAAAAATATTAAATAATTTTTTTTCCAAATTTCCGTCCGTCTATTAGAATAGAGGAACAACTTTAATTTTCTGGCACCAGTCTGTCGATTCGTATTATGGGTTCATAATGCTTTGACACTTCTATAAAAAAATGTTACCGTTAAAACTTATAAAATTTAGAGCAAGTTTGTTGATACTAAGAATTGTATTTCAAACTATGTTACATAAAATGTATATACCTATTATTTTTGTTAGGACAGTTCGGTAGGTACAGGAGGTACCAACTAGTCGGCAAAATATCCACGCACATTTATCCATTTGCTGTCACTGGGCCAAGGCAAAATGCCACCATGACAATAAAAAACATGTTTTCATAACATTGTTTTCTCTTTGGGTTTGCCGTTCCACGTTCAATAGATACGTGCTAAATTAATGGGCCATGTAAAAGGTGTATTTATTTTTGTACTGGAAATATTCCGTGCCCTCGTTCTAGAACATATCGCCAATATTATTATCTACCCTTTTCCTGGTCTGGTCGGGGCTCCATCGCTTCGACAAGACGCCACCAGGGTATCTAGCATGGTCGATCGATATAGGTTTTATCGAAAATATCGGTAACTTGTCATCGCTCCCGAGCACGACTGCAGACCGCTAACGAACAAATAAAAAATCACAACGACTAAGGGTTCATAATTTATTTGACCTAAACTTTTATTTTTCTTTAGCGGTCTGCAGTCGTGCTCGGGAGCGATGACAAGTTACCGACATTTTCGATAAAACCTATGTCGATCGACCATGCTGGGTACCCAGGAGCTTTAGCACAATGAAATCGATAGCTTCGCAATATCGGATCGATAAGCGTAACTTCAGATGATTTTATGACGATGTCCCAAGCACGGTTTCATTGTTGAGAGTAGAACCGATATTGATAGGGAATTAATGAGAAATCGATATACGCTGGCAACATTGAAGGTATTTTCTATGAATTTACATTCCGAAATGTTAAACGACAAACGATTACGTAAAAATATTGATAAATTGGCAATTTTGAATTGAAATTCTAATCTAAATATGCATTTGCAGTCCTCGTTTACTTTTTGAAACTAAATGGAATTATTAGGTAAGGGGGTCTATATTCATATTTCAACCATTTTTGTTTCTTAAAGTTCAAACGGAATAAATTGATTGCATCTTAATTGTATTATTTAAGTCGATGGATCGCATATATGATTTATTTTAATCCTAAGAGATTCGTTAGTTGAACTCCGTTAATAATAGGCCAGTAATTTATAGTTATAATAAGGCTATAATATCATACCTCAATCACAAGAATTAATGTTAGGTATAATTTCAATACCTTTGAGTATAATAGTGTTCGTCTGAACGGCGTCTATATCATACTCTAATATGGATTCCAAAATACTTACTTCATTTATATTAACTATCAGACAGACTAGTTAAGTGATAGTTAATAAATGTATAATTTTTTTTCAAAATTATTATTTTTAAACCAAAGATTTATTATTGATTCTCTAACTGACAGCCCTGAAAAGCAGAACTAATTAGCAGTACCTGTAGTCATTTCAAACTGCAGTCATTTCAACTGAAGGTAACAATAATATCATTACTAAGTTACTCCATTTTAGCCAATTCCTAGAATCCAACGATATGTACAAATAAAAGTAAAGTATATTATAATTGATGTTGGGAATTTTTCTAAGAATTCACCTTTATTTACTTATTTTTATTCTGCATAAAAATGTGTATACTTTGTACGAGCTCATATTCTTCTTTTTTTGTTGTAAAACATATTTGAATCCTATAACTAAATACTAGTTGTTATCATACATATGTACTTCGTTTAATGTACATTATTATCATTGTAATTACCCTCCTGTGTACCACTGTGTATCATGTATCATGTATCACCGGATTGTAATAGCCATTTTATGGCGTTGAAATAAATAAATAAATATTATGGGTATATATTGACAGTTAGCCGAAACTTATCTGATTCTATGGAGACCGGGCTAAAATTTACCGATTATTTGACCGTGATTACAAGTATTGATAACTGACCATACTTGACGGATTTGGTCAATATCATATTTATATAGGGTTTTATCGATCGTCTATGCTAAACCTCCTGGCGTCCTCGTCCTGTGTTATTTCGGTGGCTTCATTCCAATCTCGCACAGCCTTTTCAGAAAGTTTAAACTTCGTCTAGGGCTAGGGCATCAAAAGAGCCAGACTAATATACAGATATAGAAGGGATTGATTGAAGAAGTCAGGGACGCCCGAGCAAACCGTGGCTCGACCAAGTTAATCAAATACTTGTGTCGGGTTGTCGGGTGACGTCAAAAGTCTGAAAAAAATATATATGCGACGATGCATGAGTGTGAACGAAACAAGAAGTGTGTACCACAACAGGATTGTGTGGCGGTCTGTCCTCTGCCATCTGAAGTATGGGACGACCGGATGGATATCTCTCGTTTTGAATTTTTATTTTTTTTTATTTTAATGACAATATAAGAAAAGTAAAATTACAAAATAAGTAAAAATACAAAGTAAAGTGGTTTGTTTACAGTCCTCCTCACTCCTCACTCCTCACTAGGTATTCCTGTTCCGAGGCGGACTGTATGTTTCTGAATGGGTGTAGATTTTTATTTCCTCGTCTTCTAGTTTTTTGATTTTCACAACAACAAAAAAAAATTGCTGCCAGTAGTGCTGTGATGCCAAACGTATCTAATTCTAATATACTGGTATTATAATTATATTATAAAATTGATAACAAAATCAACATTGTTATCACAGAAATCTAACATTTTATACAGTTGAAATATAAAAAAACCCTTTATAAAATTGAGGAATATATAAAAGTGAAACGAAATGTCAAAAGAGCACAGGTACAACTTTTCACTAAAACTGAAAACCGCACCAGAGCAGTGTTTATTGTAACGAATTTAATTGTCACGCTGGTTTTAAAACAAAGTTTCGTTGAAACAACATTTTCTGGCAAACTGATATATTGTTTGGTTATTTCCAATGTGAGAAAATATCAGAAATGTGATTTTAAATTAAATTCACAAAATTTAGAAAAATTTCACAGAAATACTATTTACCTCTGGAGGTTATAAATAACCCTTTTTTCACTGATGTAAAAGTTCATACATTTTGAAAATGCAGTTTATGCTGAAAATGTTGGTTTCCTATAAACATTATGTACCTAATATAATAACAGGGAGAACTGATTCAACCATTCTATTGGATTAATCCAATGTATGCCAATATTTTTTTCTGAAATATTATTTTCAAATAACAAAGTATTTTGAGTTGTGAATTAAAATGGAGAAAATTTTGAGATACTTGAAAAAAAATTGTGACAGCCAATAAAATACTAATGAATTAAGATTTCAAATCAATACAAATACACAAATTTTGTTGATTTTAATCGCAAATTTTCTAATAAAACTGTGTTTACCTGATGTATCCTACATCCTACCAGATAAGTAGTATGCTTTGTGTATCTGTTTGTACAAAATATTTCTTCAGCGCCGTTGTGGTGATTTTTGAAAAATCTAGCGCGATACAAATTATCAAATTATTATTATTATTGGTTTCATAAAAATCCATCTAAACTCACAGATGACTCATGCATTAGAAATAGTAATTATGATCCCATAGTGCTTAGTATGAAAGGTCCGTTGAAACTTCTCCCACTCTTCTTCCTATTTAAGAGCCTAGCAGTCCTTTAAGTATTTTCAAATTTGGTGAAATTAGTTTGCTGTTTCGTCGTAATGTCGCCCGTGTAGTTTTTAGATATTTTAACTTCGGTATTGTGTTTTAAAGTTGTACATAATTTCACAACGCTACTTGTAATCTAATTCCCCGATTTCCTCCTCCCGTCAAGCTCTAGGGCGTCGACTTTACCATGAAACTCGTATGTAATTTTGGTCAGCGAGCATTTGGTGATATCAGGGGTATAAAAGCAGTTTTATTTAAAATTTTGCAGAAAGTGAAAAAAATGATAATTTTTCCAATGTAAATTATTACTTTTTCAACACAAAAGGTAAACGTTACTTTAATGAATCGATAATTATTTTTGTTATTAATATCATCGCAAAGAAAAAAACCTCTTGTTGTCATTGTTTTATTTGAAAACTTAACAAAATTGATAATAACGGTTGATTAGACGATTATAATTTTAATAAATTTTTTTTATAATTTTATTATCTTAAAAAATGGAACATGTTACAGTGTTACTTTTCCTCCATTAAAAGCATTTGCTTGTGGAATTATGCACCAAGAATTTTTATTACTACAAAATGTGCATACCTATATTACGAGTATAATACAATATTACATATTCAGGGTATTATTAGGCGTACTTGACGTATTTTAACCAGTTATTTGTGACATTATTTGGAATAAAAAATGTAAATGAAATTTTGGTCTCCGGCGACTTTTTTTTTCAAAACTTTTTCCTCAAAATCAATTTTTTTTCCGCATGTCATCACTGGTCACCCAGCCGAGTAGCCGACCAACCCCTCACCCCATCTCTAACTGTCCAACACCTAAAATTTTTTTATGTTTTTTGTAGAAAAAAAAATCAAAGATGTCACTGTAGACTAAAAATTTCATTTACATTTTTTACTCCAAATAATGTCAGGAATCAATGGTTAAAGTAAGTCAAGTACGTCCCTTAAAACCCTGTAGGTATATATGCAGTACATATATTTATACAATATTTTACATATATTTACAGTACATATATTTATACAATACATATATTTTATTTTATTTATTTATGTTTATTTAGGAAGCATACAATTGTGTGTAAAGTAATTGTACATTAAATAGTGAATATAATTTAAACCAGTTAAGTTCAGTGAAATCAAGTGGTTATTAAACAATTATAGTAGGTATAAATTGTAAGCACGTTGTAAAAATTATCAAAAAGTGGTAATAATCAATACAGAAATAATAGTTTCGAGTAGTTATTTAAATAAAATTACTAAATACAAATTTTTTTTAAATAAAAGTACATAGTGTTAAGTAAAAAGTTATTAAAAAGAAAATAATAAACAAGAATTAATAGTTTTCATTTAAGTACATTGTACGGTTAGTTTGATTTTAGTCGATTTAAGGGTAAAATGGATAATGTATATATGCAGCACTAGGACTGCACATATACAGGATGTTAAGTACTTGACTTACTTTAACCAGTGATTCCTGACATTATATGGAGTAAAAAATGAAAATGAAATTTCGGTCTCCGGTGACATCTTTGATGTTTTTTTTCTACAAAAACATAAAAAAATGGTAGGTGTTGTACAGTTGGAGGAGGGATGAAGGGTTGGTCGACTACTCAGCTGGGTATATACATGTTTATATATAAAACTCAAACCAAAAAACCTTAGTTTTCGAGTAAATAGAGTTTGAAGACTAAGTTTTTAAGGTTAAATTGGAAAAAAAGTTTAAGTTGCTACATGGTTACTGTCAGATCAGATAGCTTGATTATTCACATCTAGTCACCAAACACGGCTAAAGCCATTTAAAGCAAAGTTTTAATTCTGAATGGTGGTCTTTTACTAGGGCGATACTGAAACTATCTTTCAATCTGGAACGTACCGCAAATAAGAGAATACCTTATAATATTTTTAAATGATCAAATTGTGAAATAACACAAACAAATCAAATAAAATTTACTTGCGCATGCTTAATTTGAATCCGTGACCTCCGGAACGTCAGTCGAGAGCCTTATCGAAAATAACAAAACTAGAAATGAAAAAAATATATTATAAATAAAGATATGTAAACGTGAATAAAACTAAGGTAGGTATAAGTGATTAATTTTATGTGAATAATTTTATAAAATTTCATTAAGATTTTTCAAAAATAGTTATTTGCCATCGAATAGATATTTCGCATTTCATATTATTTGTTCTTATTTAAATGTCGGAAACATTTATTTAATTATCAAAAACATTATTTAATTATCATAAACATATAATATTATGTTAACTTTGAATATCCCTGAACAGCGCCGACACAGCTCGCCCGTGCGATTTGAGTAGAGAGTAAATTAAAGAAGAAATTGTAAAAAGGGCCATTTAATAATTCCGACAATGTATTCAGGTCTAGTAAATGACTGATCTTTTGGGTGATTCAGCTTTTACTTAAATTATTTAAAGTAGCGTGACACACAACCTTCCGTCTTGGGGCTTGTCCAGGCACTGAAACAATAATTGAGATCTGCTCTAAATATATGATACGAAAATTGATGCAAACCAAATAAATCATTGGATTTTATTTTATTTATTTTTAAATTGAGATTCTTAAAATAGTGTTTTATTGGATGATATTTTTATTTTATTAACTAACCTGTTTTTTGGTACATTAAAACGATTCTAAAGTTGACTGATTTATGCAGTTTTTTTAATAATATCACATCGTAATTTAGCTAAAAAGGCTCTTTAATTTAAAAATTAAAAAATGAAGCGGCATACGTTGAGATGTTTTCTATCCAAAAATATTTTTTATATTTTTTTTTCCTTTATGCGTACGACAACATAAGAAAAATATTTGTAGGTCGATTGAGATTTGTTGAAAACAACTATTTTTCAAACAGTAATAAAGTATGAAAAACATTTTTTGTTAATATTTAATTATATTTCTAGGGATAGAACGTAAATGTAACTATCATTCTTTTGGTATAACTTTTCTTTTGTTTGTACGGTTATGGACGTAGGCGACTTCGAAAACGCGCAAAAATCATTAAATATTGAAAAATCTCTCGTACCATCTTAAACAAGGTGTATAATAACAGATGTGCGGCTACAACGAATCTATCAGCGCGAGGACCATAATAGCAGAGTTTTCACAAAAGCCCTTCATTACTGATTGAGGTAACCCCGTGGAGCGTTGACGACAAAGCCTTGCATTCGGTTCATTTCCCGACCACGCTATGGAGTGGCCATCAAACGTCATCCAGACTGTGCGTTCGACCCGCGAACAAATACCGCAATATTGTGGTACGAGCCACTGAGCATATGGTAGGCACCTCTGGACATTGGTAGGCACTTTTGCACGGTGTGGCAGGGGGCGATCGTATATGATCTGTGAAAGTTTGCTCGTTATGACGCTATGTGGGTGTGACGGTAATTTCAGGTAAAACTACGACAAATAATGGTAATACTACGACCAGGGTACCTACCATGGTCGATCGATATAGGTTTTATCAAGCAGCCATTTATTTGTGTTAGTTGTGCAGTTATGGTGATAACCTTTCTTAAATTATGCATTTTTTGTTGTTTATGTGAGTTAAATAAACATAATTTTTGAATTATTTACGTTTTTAATACCTTAAAATATCGAAAAATAATCCAGATCAAGTGTATGTTGGTTTAGCTTCTTAAAAAAACAAAGTGTACTTTAGCAGTGTTCACGCCTTTATTGTTACATGTTGCCTTTTGGAACTACCTATTGGGTGCCCTCTGCCTCAGTTCAAATAAAACCACCGCAAAGGACACAAGTCCCAACAATCGCATCGCTTT